>JAVLUZ010000705.1:81525-291408 GCA_036768485.1 Mermis nigrescens
CTATGAGTGGAACCGGCTTCCTATCCTTCAACGTTATGTACGTTATAACACTGGAGGGGAGAGGGCCAGCGCCAGCGCCACCTTTTACCCAGTTGGCGAGGGCCAGCGCCACCTTTTACCCAGTTAGCGAGGGTGGGCCAGCGCCAGCGCCACCTTTTACCCAGTTGGCGAGGGGCCAGGGCCAGCTCCAGCGCCACCTTTTACCCAGTTGGCGAGGGCCAGGCCAGCGCCAGCGCCACCTTTTACCCAGTTGGCGAGGGCCAGGCCAGCGCCAGCGCCACCTTACCCAGTTGGCGAGGGCCAGGGCCAGCACCAGCGCCACCTTTACCCACTTGGCGAGGGCCAGGGCCAGCGCCAGCGCTACCTTTACCCAGTTGGCGAGGGCCAGCGCCAGCGCCAGCGCGCACCTTTACCCAGTTGGCGAGGGCCAGGGCCAGCGCCAGCGCCTGCCTTTTACCCAGTTGACGAGGGCCAGGGCCAGCGCCAGCGCCAGCGCCACCTTTTACCCAGTTGGCGAGGGCCAGTGCCAGCGCCACCTTTTACCTACTTGGCCATGGCCAAGGCCAGCGCCAACGCCATTGCCAACGCCGCCTTTTACCCATGTGCGCCAGGGCCAGCGCCAGCGCCAGCGCCACCTTTTACCCCACGCCCAGCTACTGTATGTAGCTCTAGATAACATTTCTTTAAAAAAAACCCAATAAAACCCCAATAAAGGCCAAAAAACCCAAAAACTCAGAAAAAACTGAAGACCCAAAATTCAAAATTTTACAAATCTGGGTTTTTTTCATTCCTGCATAAATCTAAGCCTCCTAAGCCTAGGAAAAATTAAATTAAAAATTAAGACGTTTGAAAAATCAGTAACTGTTGCGACTAACTACACTTTGCTCAACAGCAGTTACTATTCTGCATAAGTGCCGAAATCTTCATTAAATCAGTCTAATTTTGGTTCTGATATAAGTGTAAAAATCGTACAAGTTCATCAATAAAATTTTTTATCATAAATAAAAATGTCTATCATTCTCGCTTCCTGCACAGATCTCATTTTCTGCGTAAAACAACATAGGTAAATGCAAAGTATGCTCTAGATTGCTCAAAGGTTGAATATGGAGCGCTTCAACCGCGCATTTGGGACTAAATGTATAAATTTTTGCGAATTTTTGCTAAAACAGCAAAGGGGAAAGTAAGGGAAAAAATCTTTCTCAAATTTCATTTCGGGGTAAGGGGGCACATGCCCCCTAATCCAGCTGGATACGGGCCTGGCGCCAATCACCGCCCCCTGGCTTGGCTTCGCTAGTGACCGCCATTAAATGTGGGCAATCGTGTAGCTGGTTTACATATGTATTAACATAGTCATATTATAAGGGCGTATGTGTGCGGTCGATAGCATCTGAGGAAACGGGAGAAAGTTGCTGGCAGTCGGATTCGAAACGTGGACCCCTGGCTCTAAAGTCCAGAACCATAACCAATCGACTAACGCTGGTTAATTTCGATAAAGATTGCAAGGTATTCGTGATGTTTTGCTGGTTTACCAGCCGATCAGGCTTAGGCTTAGCATCATGGACTGACCGAAATGTTGGTGCCAGCGTTTAAAATAAGCCTGAGTAATGGGATGCAACGAGCGGAGCGAGCGAAGCGAGCGACGCGAGTCGCATCCCATTACTTAGGCTTATTTTAAACGCTGGCACCAACATTTTGGTCGGTCACATGAATCTACTGAAAAATCTGGTGACTGCCTTATTTGTTTTCGACTTGACTCAAATCAAACCAGTTAGGTGGCAGCTTTCACCGGATACTACTTGCTGTATACGTATTTATAACGTGGCCATCTTAATACATATGTGAACCAGCTACACCAATGCCTAAATGTATTGTGTACACAGTGATTTCCTAATAAAAAACACAGATTTTTCAGCAAGGGCGTTTTATTTTTCAACAGTTCTAGACCCCCAAAAATCTGAAAAAAGTTTAATAAAATTTCGGATCTGGTCTATGTCAACCAAATCGCTGGGGAAAAACACAGCGATTTCCGCACGCTTTTTCTAACAAACTGGCACATAAAATTTGTTTTTTGTTATTCGATTCACGAATCGCGATGCACGTCCTACAGTAGATCTAAATGTATTAGATATTTATGTGAACTAATAAACCTGCTGCTCTGCGTGTTCTACACCAGATATTCTGACCGCTATTGTTTGTACCCAACTGTCCGATCGCAACTCCTTTAATATGTGCAATTTTTGTTGTTAATACAAGTGTTTTTTGTTTTGTGTCTATTGCTACAAATTAGGTCGAGCTGTAAGTATAACAAGATTTCGCGCCTGTCGCAATTATTTTGACAAACTCTAAACTGCACAAACTCATCTTAAACTCAAAAAATCAAAAATTTCTTTGCTTACGTGGAAAGCCGCGTTTTACAGCTTAATTCATGACGATCAGGGGCGGATTTAAGGGAGGACGAGGGGCAGCCGCCTGCCTCCCCCCCTATTTGCCCAAAATAGTTGGCGAGATAAGAAATGGATATTTATGTGATTTGCAATGATTTTCGGTCGCAAATTTAATTGCTTTTTCGGCGGTTTGAAAGTCGAGTCCCACCGCCAAAAATACGTTTTTGTCGCAACAAACATATAAAAACGATTTCTGAAGCAGAAACAGCTATCCATTTTTAGCGGAATTTTGTATACTTCGCGTTAAATGCTTCAGTAAATCCAGCAGTAATGCAAGTCTCTTAATGTCCTTCCGCGTACATTTTAATCATGTTCTTACAAAATTGTCAAAATTTTTAAAGTCTTCGAGAATTTGTTGCGCCAAAAGTGACTGGAAATAAAAATAGACATTTTAAAACGCCGAAAACACGCAATTTCGCTTATGAAAGAGCGAATTTTCGGACCTATTTTCGACTGTTTTGGGACAAACTGAGGTACCGCACTGCCCCCTCGGCTAACGAGATCCTACATCCGCTATGTGGGCGGTGCATTACCTACCTAAGGTAGCAAACTAATAATCTGTTTTACATATGCAGCTAAGAGTATAAAAATTTTAAAAATTCGGATCGACAGTAAGACGACAGATTACGATAATCAAATTGTAATTGAGAAGCCTAAAAACTGGGCAAGTCCGAAGACCCGCCACTGCGCAGTGTTCGGTGCTTTCGCGAGCCGAACCAGTGCTCAATTACCTAAAAATTTGCGCTATCTAAGCCGGAGATGAAACGTTATCTCGACGGGTTAAAGCGCAAATGAAGCCCAAAAGCTATAAATAGCACGTCTGTGCAGCAAAACGAGCTGTCGGGAAAGCACATCCATAACAGCGAAACGAGCTGCTGGGGAAGCACATCTGAACAGCGAAACGAGCTGTCGGGAAAGCACATCCATAACAGCGAAACGAGCTGATGGGAAAGCACATCCGAACAGCGAAACGAGCTGTCGGGAAATAGCGCATGAGTTCGATGAGTGTGTTATGTGCACCGCACTTACAAAATCAATGCATAATCGCAATCAATCAGCTTTACTTATGCGCAAACTTATGAGAATTTTCTCATTCTGTTCTTTGAGCTATGGCTAAGTTCATGTTTATGCATAAATTTTGGCATAAATACAATATCGAAGTCTGTCAACTTGCTGTCTCCAAACTTATGTAAAACAAGCTTTTGTTTTAAATAACTTTTGTTTTCTCGAGAACTCTCACCGTTCGTTTGGGTGAATGCATCACATTAATATGTATAGATACTACCCGCACCTCCTCATACTATCACTAAAGCGTTGAGTAATTCCCAAAAACCTTGTATCGTCAATATAAATTAATCATAGGTTGAGCGTTAGCACGTATACTTGGGTACCCACAACATATGCACCCCCTACACCTATAACGGAGTATATTTGGGAACTGCGGTTTTTTTAAAGTTGGAGAATTAAAATGGAGATGTGCGCTTTTTTCTTTTGTTTAAACTTAATAGCGAGTTTGTAATTATCGCGTAAAGTTTTGGCGTAACATTAAACATATAAGGATTTTGGTGTTTTTTCCGCGGCTTGTAAACAACTCAGTATTAATGCCTCAAACAACTTAATAGTATAAAATTGTAGAGAATAAAATTCTAATGGTGGTACGTTTTGTTTTTTTCAATTTCTCATTAGTTTTTGGGTGGCAGTGTAAAGAGTGTAAAAATCTGCTGGTGTAAAGTGAAGACAGATTTTGGACCCGTTTTTACCTTCTTTATGTCTGCCACCAACTCCAGTAATGATTCCCGAGAAATTTTTTCTGGTAGAAATGTACTACGACTCCTGTTCGGCACAAACTTTTTTACTCAATACGGAGTCATAGTCTGTTTCACGTCGTACATGAATTTTCAGAATTTTCATCGGCATCAAGCCCAGAATTACGATATTTATATATCATATCAATGCTATAACCGCAATCTGTCAGCTTATTCTCGGAGATGGTTTGAAAATTTTTGTACGAAGTTATATGAAACAGACTATAGCTCCAGGTTTTTAAAGTTAATCACCTATAGTCTGTTTCATTTATCCGAGAGCTTTTTCAGCAATTTTTTCGGAGGCTACAGTAACCCCATCTTTCTTATTTATTGTAGGTCGCTAGATCTCACTGTAGCTATACGTAGCAAAGAAGGGTTTTTCAATGACATTTTTATGGCATAATTTATTCTTGTCTTCCAGCAGATCAATTAACTCACAGATAAAAATCGCGCATTCAGCTTATTCTAAGTTGACACTTTAAGCATAATAGACTAACATGTTAAGAAATGCCGCGAACTCCCGCATAGCTCAGTGGTAAAATGTCTGCTCGTCGTTGAAGCAACCCGGGTTCGATTCCATCCCATAGCTTTTTATTTAGCGCACTTAGTACGTCCCAGCACTGATTATACGCCTAAATTTTATTTATTTGGGCGGATTAGTGCATTGAAAATAGAAGACTTTCAGCCATTCGCCCTCGCGGAGCTGATCTGCCGAATTAGAGTAATTCGTCTTGTTTCGCTTACTGTAGCCTTTATAAAAATTTACTAAAAAGCTCTCGGATAATGAAACAGACTATAGTGCATGGTGTAAAAAAACAGCTTTTGTCTCAGATTTCTCCGGTTATGAGTCGGGACAAGTTTAATAAAATAAAAATAAAGTACGTTTTAAGGGTTCACAGTAAACTGCGTTTAGAAAAACTCAATATTGAGTTACTTCTGGAGGTGTAAAGTTCGAAATAAAGGGGTTTAAATAAAGTGAAAAAACACGTTTTCTCACCTTTTCAATTGGACAATACCTCCAATAGAATTCGGAACAGAAGTTTTTCACGCACAAAAAATCTTTGACTCAGTGGCTAAAAACTGGCACAACCCGAATTTCCTTACACTCAATAGGGAGTTAATTTCAGATTTTTAAAGTTTACAATCTAGTGGATGGTGTAAAAATTTGTTCTTGTGCTTTTTATTGTTCGCCAATTTCTGCGATAAGAAGTCGTGATAAGTCGAATAGAATAAAAATGAAATTTGTTCTAATAGGTACACGTCAAAGCAAATTGTGTTTATTTACATCAATTTTGAGCTAGTGCGGGAGGTGTAAAGTCAAAAAGGGGTATGTAAAGCATGTTTCTGTCATGTTTTTTTCTGCTAACTTCTTTCGTGATGAGTCTGTACATGATCTCAAGTCTAAAAATGTACCATGGGTCAAACGTCAAACGTCCGCTGGGCGTGTTTCTTTACACTTAACAGTGGTGTAAAGTAGTTTACATCTAACATTTATTTGTCCTCAGAACATTGAGGATAATTAAGTTCGTCATAAACGTTGATCGCAATATCAGAATTACGAATCCGACTAAAATCTTTTTTACACTCAGTGGTTGTGCAAAGTTTACACTCAAAATTAATTTTAGTTCTAGAGCATTGCAGAAGCTAAATTTTTTTACCAAATATTCCAAGTAACGTCAGAAATACGAATCTGGCTATTAGTTTTCTCTACACGCAATAGTTGAGTAAATTTTACACTATTCATTTATTGTTGATATGTAAAGTTTACACTAGAAATTTATTTTATTTTCAGAGCGTTGGAAAACGTAAATTTTTTCAAAATATATGATGTAAGGTCAGGATTGCGAATCTGGATGTATGTTTTCTTTAAACCCAGTTGTTGTACAAACTTCACACTGAAAGTTAACTTCAGTACCGAGAGCTGCGAAAGCTTAATTTTTTTAAAATGTTCTATGTTACATAAGGATTACGAATCTGATTGTAAGTACTCTTTAGACCAAGTAGTTGCGTAAAGTCTATGCTGAAAACATTTGATCAAGGTAAGGTTGTCTTGTTAAAGAAAGATAATGCTGGTATTTTGAACAATCTTTTTCTCCACGTTTATCGACTGCTGTCATTATTTTGGCATGTTACCGTATGTGTTAACTGAATGATTTACTCAAATTTTGTCAATTAAAAGTAGGTACCTGGAACAAAAAAACTAGCAAAGAAAAATGCTCCGATGGAGCAAAAAGGACGAATATACTTGGAACTACGCATTATCATTAAAGACATGAAAGGAGGGGACTAGGGAAAACTTACATATGTATGCCTGTGAAAGTTGTAAGAATCTACCAAAAATCAGGCTTCCGCTAAAAAACGCAAAAAATCGAAGAATATTCTGCGGCTTCTTAAAAAAGCGCGCTTTCACAAAACATTGTTTACTGGCTCAGAAAAAGAGATTGTGAGAAAGCTTCGATCGTTTTCATAACCGGTTTAGTTTTCAAATCAATACAAAATTTCTCTTTCAATATCTATCCAATATTTAGTTAATCGTCATTGGCTTCATAAGTGAATCATGGCAAGCACAAAATCTTGTCAATTGCTGCCCCTAGCAATGTGTGTCATGCTAGCACATTATTTCGATTAGTGATCGTTTCCTTTGTATGGATAAGCCATTCACGTTAATTATTTTTACGTCGGAGGTGCAACTCCATTTTGCAGGCCACAGAATATACTTCGAGTTTTTTACGTTTTTAACAGAAGTCTAATTTTTAGTAGATTCGTACAATGTTCACTGGCATACATAGGTAACTTTTTCCCTAGTTTCCTCCTTTTATGTCCCTAAAGATGCGTAATTCCATGTATATTCGTCTTTTTTGTTCAATCGGAGCATTTTCTGCTAGTAAATTATCTTTGAGAGGCTAAACATATGTACATGAACGAGTATTGCAGCAAATTTCTGATCAAACAGTTTTCTATAAATTTATGTTATTGTATTTATGTACTTATGTCTCTGATAATACTCTGTGCACTAGGATCAACTTACAAGGAAGAACATAAGTAGGTGTTATAGGTACATACAGGATATAATAGAACAATAATGTATTTATACTTATACACAGTATATACGCAAGAATCCGTGCGAATGAATTACAAAAGAAACATCTTAAGATCTAACATACTTTAATAGTCAGTAAAAAACGAAGAAGCAAAATTCAATACAAGTCTATTAACTTTGCTAACCTACTTTGTTTACAAGAAGAAAAGACTAAACTCTCCAAAGAGAAGGACAGAAGTCGAAATAGGGGAATTGAAATTCTGGGAGATAGGTGAGCTTGGAGGTCCACAAGTTTCATAAAGACAATAAACCACGAAAATATTTTGAAGAATTGCGTTCTGCATTTTAATCATGAACATGTTTTAATTAAAAATTTAACGCACATACATACATGTCTGCTTTTTTTGGCCAAACTTTGTTTATATACATAATCAGATGTCCGCCTCATGTTTTCGCTCATGGGCAGATAATCCAGGAAGACTAAGCACCGCAATACCCCTTCTTTCTGCTTCTGTACATTTTACGATAGAAACCAATGCAGGTGGGGGACCATAGATGCACAGCATAGCCAATCTGGGGGGAGGGGGGTCAGCCAGTCTGGGTGGTCGAAAACTGAGCTTTTTTTGGCCAAAATCACTTTAAACCTGTATAAGCGCTAAGATGGCTTTATAACTACGTTATTTCGCAATTTCTGGTTAATCTTAAGCACTTTTGAAGAAAATTTCCAATTTTAAAAAAATAGACTCTTTCTATTAACTTTATAACAGGAATTCTAACAAGCTTCCAGAGTGTTCGCGTCTAAGTCTTCAATAGATTTGTAGTATCTACCTGCTTCAGTTAGACAGGAATGAAGTAACAATTTTAGTCGCACAGTCGTTCAAAACATTTTTTTAGGAACAAATTTTCTATTTGAATATAGGCGCTAAAAATGACAAAGAATACTCTATCTTGAAGATTATTTTTGACGGTTTTGGGAAGAACTGGGATATCGCCAGTATCGGCATAGATGAAACGAAAATTGATTATTCAGGTTGTTTATTGCATAAACTGATTGCATCATTCAACCCTTCTTTTCGCGCTTCATCGCAGTCGGGCGCAACTTCTTGGTGACTTTAAATCCCGGTTTTCTTTGATAAATCAGGCGGAACACAATCATGCTTTCCATCAACATGCAAATAGGTATGCATGGGAGAACTTTCGTGATTCTAACCAATGCTTCAAAGAACTTACAACAACTTTCAATTGATCCGTAGCATTTTATCGCTCCAAAGGCATACTTATACATGAAAACGGCGAGAGTGAAGCCTGGGTAGTGGGAATAGAAATAGGTTAAGGTGTCTTAACATTACATCGCTGGCGAAATGGTAATAAAATTGGTATTTAGGTAAAAGAGTATGTAAGGTACCAGTTTACATATGTATCTGTATGTACCTCTATTATTCTTTCTTCACATAGATTATAATTAAATAATAATATTTTTTCTTTATCTTTTATTTTTCTTTATCTTCAGACGCACGTGCTGGCATTCTGAATTTGGAGGGCAAGAATGTTCAAGTCAAATATCTCGACAACTACTACAAATAGGCAAAAAAATGTTATGTTTGAGCGTTTTTTGACGTGCCCTTAATATTTTAAAAAATAAAAAATTGTAACTTTATTTCAATCATATGTAAAAAGAACAAAAAGTTTGAAATAGCTACACAAATAATTTATCAACGTTCTATCCAGACTAAAATCCGCTAAAAATTGCTTTAACTTGCCTTTTACCTACTTAGTTCTGATACATTGCAAACAAAAGTAAAGCAGAAAGCGAATTCTGGACTAAGCGCCATCCAGAAAATTAGAAATAATAATTAAATAATTATTTAAATAATAAAGGTATAGAAAAATAATTTGAGCAATAAAATAATCGAGCAGGCAAGTAGCGCCTAACGATTTTGGGATTATTAGCTCAGAAATGTGCTAAAATCTAATCTGAAGGTCTTTCAAATACGTTTCAGGAATTTTCAATTTTTTCGTACGGAAGAGCCTTTATTAAAAAACTCGTGCCTCTAAAATTTGCAGGAGAAACTTATCCTTCCAACCCTTCTCTTCAGCTGCATGCTTGTCTATCCTGAGTGAAAATTCGAGCTTATCTTAATCTGTTGCTTTTTCTTTCTGTCTGTCTTTTTCGAAAGATTATTTCTGTGTATTCATGCTTTGCCGTACGTAAGCAACTAGGCTCAAAATTGACTTGACTTCTGACTGGAAAGTAAGTTACCTTACAACATCAGTTGTATAATGCAAACGTAATTCGAGTTTTTCAGGGTTTGAATTGTAATTGTGTAGTCTGTTTCACAAAATTGGGCATAAATTTTAATAATTTTATTAGTAATAACTATTTATCAGATCAAGGCAATATTTGCAATTCTATCAGCTTATTGCCAGTTAGTTTTTAAAAAAATTATGCCTAAACTTGTCCGAAGCAGACAATCCTAGTGCGCTAGTAACAAATTCACGCCAACTACTGATTAGAGTGAAAATTTATATCTGAGAGCGACTTGTATGCTAAGTGGTCAAAACAAAACGCTCCATAGAAATTTTATAAAATAACATTTATATGTAAGCGAACGTCGAGTGAATGGACCAGGCATGTGGAGCAGTTTCTATTTAAAATGCACAAGGGAGAGAGGAGTTTGAGGGTCCAGCCAGACCCGCCCACAGAATGAAACAAATCAGAAATTTTTAGGGAAAATGGAGGAAAATGGTTGCCAAAAATGGATAAAAATCGAAAATTTTCATCAGAAGGCTTATTTTATTATTTGATTAACACAGCTTTTACGCTATGTTAGCAATTATATCAAATTTTGAGGTAATTTTGGCCTAAAAACTCACTAGTTGACCCTCTAGGCCGGCTGACCCCCAGACCGGCCGTGCTGTGTATCGTTGTCTTCAATCCATATTATAAACAGGTACCTGTTTTTGGTCAACTACTCCAAAATATTTTGTGTAGACAAAATAGAAAATATTGACGGTTGTACAATCTGATTCTTTGTATAATCTGATTCTTTGTATAATTTCTTTGTATAATCTGTTGTATAATCTGATTCTTTTGATCATATAAGTATTACTTATTATCTTCCCTGGTCTTATTTTGTAATGGGAAATCAATTGCTGAAAACTTTTTTAGATTAGGTACTTCTGTTTTACTTCAGATGTTAAGATCCTCAAAACACTCTTACTTCTAAAGAAATGGGCTGGGTACGACAATGCCTTGAAGCAGAATATAGCCATTGTCAAAGGTGTTAGACACCAGCCAAACAGCTGAATAGCAAACAATAACTTGAACGGAAGCGATAAGTGTGGGGACAATGTTGTTTGCAAACAACCGTACATCCACCTTGTTCTTTGTTCCAAAAAGCCCGAAAAAGTGGGTGGCGATTGCTCAACCATCCATCCGTCTACGTAGCCAAACTTGAAGCCCATTTGACTAGCCTGTAAGATTTGTTTAAGGTTGAATGGAATGAGAAAAATTAAATTTAGGAGAAAAATAACAACATTTTTCGGTTATCAATAACAGTTTTCAAGCAAATTATGACAGATCGCGGTTGCGGTGAAATTTATAAAAATTAGCTGATATGTTTTGAATTTATCTTTGACTCGGGAAACTTTTTATTAAAAGCATTATTTTCCAAAATAAGTATTCTATTATTTAGTGTTATTTTAGTCTTATTTTAGTATTCTATTATTTATTTTCTAGTATTTTTCCCACATTTTATTTTAAAAAAATTTATTAGAGTTGAACGTTCAGTGTATGTATGTAAATGTTAGCAAGTCCGCGAATGTTTGTATCGAGTAATTTATTCCGTGATATCTTCACCGGGGGATTTTGACAGTTTTTAGTACTGCAAATGTTTAGTACTGCAAATGTTTCAGTAAAGCTAATCAGGTAATAATTATATATTTATGATAAATTCTATCACATAACCACATTTTAGTTCATTATACTAGCACGTTAGCTGCAGTTGAATTGTGACCATAGATGCACAGCATAACCAATCTGGAGGGGTCGAAAATTGAGCTTTTTGGGCCAAAATGACCTCAAAAATGGTATAAGCGCTAAAATAGGGTTAAAGCGTCATCATTACACAGTTTTTGGTCAATTTGAAACACCATTGAAGAAAATTTTCACTTTTCATCAGTTTTTGGCCTTCATTTTGCATCAATTTCCCCACAAATTTTCCATTTTCCCATTCTGGGGGTCAGGATCCCCCGACCCCCGTGCATGTCTGTTTGTGACCTTGATTAACAAATATGTATGTTCATGATCTACTCGCCGGTTTCTTAGCTCCTCATTGAATACATTCTAGCACGTTTGCATGCCATTGAAAGTCGTGAATTTTTCGAATTACCTTAATTCCAAAGAAACAGTCTTCAGTCCACGAACTGACCTCTCCGTTGTCAAAGGAAACAGCCCGTTCGGCATCGACACGGGCAACGAAAAACGTTCCCCGCCAAGCAGCCAAGGACTTGTGCAAGCAGTTGAACGAAAATCGCACTCGACCCATGCTTTCCGCTACCAAAAGCATATCCGCAGCAGATACCCAAAAAACAAACTTCCGTTTAACTATTTCATGCCGGATAATTTATAAAATACTCTAAGGAAGCAATTGAAGAGAGTGAAGTAATGTGAAGCAAATAGAAAATAATGTGTCTGGGGGTAATTTCATAGCTACAAACTATCACTCGCTTATGTACTGAATAATTAACACTTTTCCCCCTCGCGATGTTCCAGAACAACAAATTCAATAATATTCTATATAAGGACGAATAATAAATATTGAGAGTAAAAAATTAGTGAAAATGTAGCCAAATCTGTCTTCTAAAGTATGCCTAATGCAATCTCTGTATTTCTTAAAACTCATTATATGCTCCATTTTACTTTGGACGACACTTCTCACAAAAGTCTGCGCGGTCTCCGCTGAAGACTCTGCGGAGCCCGTGATACGATGCTTAAGCATATAGTGTCATGAGAATTCTAAAATTCAATTTCACTCAAATACTTCTGTTTTTGCGTAAAAAATAAACTTGCAAAGAGCAATTATTAACATTTTTGACTACGGTCTTCAAAATGCGAGCAGCCTCTACTGAATTATAAATCGGGAAGGAAAGGGTTAAGTACATTTTTTCTTCAAACCAATAAGGCGGCTTGAATTATTACATTAGATAAGCTAAAAACCTGATTTTTCCTTTAAACTTAATTTTAAAAGCAAATTGGTAGACTGTGATTGACGTTTGCTTTGTTCGTACTATAGTTTGTTCTATTCCAAACGGCCCATTTTCGCTTTGTTCTTATTACTGTATTAGTTTTCCACTGTACAAAAAGCTTCTTCAATAATGCCTACACCGCAGCTATTATTGCTTCAAACTCTTTTATTGATGTTTAATGTGCTTTGCACAAGATGTGGCGTATCTAACAAACGGTTGCAACAATATAAAGCGCGAAATTCTTTGCTACAGTAACAAGTCGTGAAGCGAAAATGGGGGGCCGTTTAGAATGGAACAGACTATATCTGTCACATTTTAATCTGCAGTCGAAAAAAACGGTAAAGTCGGAAAATCGGGACGGCCTGAGAATTGGAATCGGAGAATCAGTATATTCGAAGAATCGGGGCACAATAGCGCCTGGTTCACATTGCATATCATATTCACGTACACGCACTTTCATGATATATATAGGTAGTGTAACCATTCTTGGGGGCCATAGGTTCGACTTCAATATGATGACTGCTTATCATAAGGGCGGCAACTAAGTTCTAGGGGAGAGAATCGTCATTTTTCAATGTTTCTCATCGAGCACTATCTATTGGCATCAAAAAATTGCGAAAAAAACAAAACAAATTTCAGAAATTGAATTCTGTGGGGGGTATTTTGGTTTCTGGGGGTATTTAAATTTCTGGAGGTGCATACCCCCAAACCCCCACGCCCAGGTATGCTGCTGATAATAGATGCACGATACAACCAGTAGGGGTCAGCTTTAGCTAGAGAGCTTCTCCGAGCCAAAATAGTCTCGAAAACTGGTAGAAATGCTAAAATAGAACAAAAGTATGTTAATCCACAATTTCGATCTAGTAATTTACATTTTTAAATTAATTTATTACCTCACATTTTTTCCGGCAGAAAATTTGCAGTTTTTTATTTTCATTTCCATTTCTAACTTCCCTCAGACTGCCCCTCGCGTGCTTGTTGCTATCATCTCTTCCCCCGCTAAAGATACTGCTGAAAGCGCAGAATTTTTAAGTTTTCAGCAATTATGCCGTTTTTAGCGATTTTTAGGCACAAAAGTATCAATTTTATAAGCATTTATATGAATTATATATTTTTATCTCTGACTAAATGTCGAATATTATAACTTTTCGAAGACATATTAATTTCTTGCTTAAATGGTCGGATATTGATAGATGCAAATCTCGTATTGTTCATAATTAATTCCTGAAGTTTGACTGAAGAATGCAAACACTAAGATTTCATTGTTAAGTCAACAAATACGATTAGATTTATTTTGCATTTTAGAATCATGTTTCAAACATCAATTTTACATTGAAATCGCTCTTTTCAAGTGCCGCATCAAAGTATAATGTAAATATATTGTAAGCGAGTAAGAACTGTAGCCATACAGTTCAGCTTCGTAATTTAGAATAGATTCAAGCAATTTAAAGAAGAAAAATCCAGCTTACCCGTAAATAAAGCATGAATTGGGTCATTAATATTAAAGCCGAATAATGAATTATGTAAAAAAGTTTTTAATTCGGATATAAATAAAACAAAGCATCCGAGACAATCTGAATCTTTTTCTTAAAAAGACTTATTTTGTACGTTGGACAAATCTGCTTACAGTCTTTAATTTCATTATTCAACTAAAAAACTTAATAATCGGAAATTAGAGCATGCTTTGTGCATTTACCAGCCAGCTGCCTCTAGGTTCAAAACTGAAAACAATCAACCCATGGCCGAATTCATAAGCGCCATGACAGCAAAAGTGAGCAATGCCTTCCGCGGCGCTTTTGTTAATCAAAGTCTCTTCGTCAATATGCACTGAAACATGCCGTGTAACAGACAGGAAACGATCAATAGAAATAAGAGCAGAGCAGATATCAGAGAGTGCGCTGGAAATAGCCCCTTTAATCCGAATTCATGATGCGTACTACGAGTAATGGCGTACATGTGTAGGGAGATGAGAGGATTCTCCTCCCCCAAAGTTGGTCGTCCCCCCTCATCCCCCAAAGTCAGAAAATTTTCGGAGCCCTCATTTTTGTAAAAAAATGGAATTTGTTTGACCGTTTTTATGTATTTTTCGGCCCTTCTTAGCCAAACATTGAAGATAATTCACCCCTCCTCCCACAAAAAAATGGCCGGGACCCCTTAACCAAAATTTTGAGCCGTTACATATATCAGTATGAATCGTATAAATTTCCGAGGAAACGCATTGTACGCGAAGAAAAAAGGAAAACGAATCTTATGGGGAAAAAGCAAAACGGATAAAAATATTCAAGAGAAAATTTTTTCTCCAGTCCGTTTGAATCCGTTTTTACATTTATAATTATGGCATTGGTAGATACGTATATTTTGGAAAAGTACCGATCCAGTCATTATCGCTCAACCAGTTAATCTTGTCCTCCAGACAGTACTGAAGATTTCGGGCTTTAAACAATGACCCAGACTGCGTCTGATAGTTTCTCGGTACAACGACCTGTCGAACGAATTCGATCAAATGATGACCCAATTTGATAGGCTTGTTACTGACCAATTCGAACACGAAATTCACCGGCAAATTGGCTTCTTTGCAAGCCGAATAATTGTGGGCTAGTGTAAAATTAACTAGTGCTGGATAATTGCCTTTAGATACAACGCGAATACATATTGTAACAGGCGGTGGATCGTACTTGACATCGGATTTCGACAATTTGCTGCATGTTCCTTGAGGAAAATTAATTAAATTAAATTAAAATAAAAAATAATATCAATAAAATAAATAAAACGAAATACTATTGATAAAATTATAACAGCTAAGCGTACTTAATAACTTGAACATCACAAAAGCTACGCAACTTTTCATTTCCACGTTTTTGTATTATAGCTTTATACATTTTTAAACCTTCTACTTGCGTTTTATGTTATAATCCATTTTGAGATTTTAAGCAAGTAACGACTGAGTGCTTGATTAAAAAATATAAAACGAAGCGCAATTTTAGTTAGAGATAGATTAACATGAATGCACTCGGGTTCAACTACAGTCATCTACATTTAAAAAATGGGCAAATGTTTGTCTCACGAAATCGCGGATACTTATATAAGCAAAAGTTTTTGACCATTTATTAAGGGCAGTCCGGAAAATCGAACGCAACTTCAATGGCTCGCCACAGCCAAAATATAGTAGTAAGGGGCAGCATCCTGCAAAGCACGATACTTCATGGATCTTTTAACATAAATCCTTATGCACTTTCACCACAAACAGTTAACCAGGGTGTCCGCCTAGCTATAGAGGACAAGGGTCTCGATGTATCGGACCCGCGATATCGCGCACGATGTCACGGGACTATCCCGTAGCATTGCTTGGGGTTTTTTAGGAAGCTCAATGATAACTTTGTAGCTATTTAGATTGCATGAAACCTGAAAATCGTGGAACATATGTATTTCAGATAAAAAATCACTGTGGTGTCTTCATTCCTGGGACAGGAAATCCATTTTGGCCCTCAACTAAGGAGTCGTCATAAGATAAGCACGTTAGGGGTTAAGGATCTAGACCCTCGGAAAATATTTGGGAAAAACGCTGTGAAATGTAGACCAGAAACGGAAAAAACGAAACTGTTCCATAAAAGTGATTTATATCGACTAAAATAGCGTAAATTAGGGTAGTTTTACGTCATTTTACTGTTTATATCACTTTTAAGATGCCATTTTTACGCTCAAAAAAGCTTAAAATCTCTTAAGCTGACTCACCAGGCCTACTTTGCTGCGTGCACCAAAATACACGTGGTCATTACCGTAACCATTCTTTTTCCCTCCATCCGCAGCACAACTTTTGTATGGTGCGTATGTGAAAGCATCGAAGATAGTCAAACCGAGCAAATCAAAGATGGCCTGAGGCACAAGAAGTAGAACGGCCAAGTGGCATGAATAGTGAATGATTGCAGTACAGATGCCATGTTCAAGTAAGAATTCCAGTGGTCTCGGGACCGGAGCATAGAGCAGTAATGCATGCAAACTTTCGACAAGAACAAGCCAGCAGATGAAGCAAATCACGTGCACGATGTGCTTCAGACTCGGAGAGCTTTTGATGCATTTGCTAATTAAGAATGGGCTCGTTGAAAAGAATCACATCAAATGCGGTTTCCAAGGCTAGCAAAAACGAGGAGCAGCGCTGAAAGTATCAAAAGATTTTCGCGGCTTTAATCATTTTCTCACTTTGTAACTTATCCACTCTCTAAATTTTTCATGTGACGGTCAGTTTCAATCAGAATGTTTTCTTAAAATTTTCTCAGCAACTATTCGTCTCTTTTAATCCTTTAGCTAATGTGTTAGCAATCTTTTGAGTTCTCCAAAGGACTTTGACGTTTTTCAAACTGACGGCCGACTCATAAGATTTATCAATTTCAAAAAAATAGCGGATACATTTCAGTACTTCGAAGGACTATTTGCTATTGTTTGCACAAATTAGATAATAGATCTATGTGAAAAATGCGAAAATCCACTAGACCTGAAGTAATGTACATAAAACGGCGAGGAAAGTAAACCAAATCCGCTGAAACCGTTCAGGGAATTTTAGCTAATTATCTAGATGAAGAAATACAACGATTAATATTAATAAGTAAGCCTGAAATTTGGGAGAAAATTTTTAATTGGTAAATGTTAGCAGACACGTGACTTTGAAATTTAAGTAGATAAAAGTCAAAATTCCGCCCTATGGTCAAGATTAACTAATTATGTAAATACTTAATCGATATCCGAAATTACTTACCAGATTTTTGTTTATGTTAGTCATAATCGCTCGTATGCATCATTGATTTAAAAGATAACCTATTGATAACGGAATTTCGCAGGGTACTTTAATTGAGTATTAGTCTTAGCGCATTAAATTCGTATCATTTAGATTATCATTTTCGTATTATTTCGCAAGTGGAACACTCAGTATTGGAGAAAACAGTATCTATACGAATTAAGGCACCTTTTATTGCCCTAGTTTTTTATGGTCTTAACTTTTGGCATTCCCGGAAGTTGATCACGGTAAAATTGTTCTCTATATAATTCGTGTAAGTATTTTTTGGTTGTTTCCAGTAGGTACGAATTTGCACGCATACTGATACACAGAAGCCAATAATTTCGGCACCTTGGGTGATAGATAACCTGTATTGTTAGACGATCAAAGTTGTTTTTCTTAAAGAATTAAACTTATAGCTCGCCAAAAATGTTGTTTTAAAACACTTATTCGGCTCCTTAAAACATTTTGTTTTTCATACTATACATATAATATAAAAACGTTTGCGATAATACATAATGCTTTAAAAACGCTTCGCCGTTTGCAATTATAATTAAGACTTTAATTTGCTGAGATTTCATGAAACTAAATGAGTTCCGTATATTAATTTACTGACAGTATTAATCCGTCCGAACGAAAAATAGCATTCCTTCAAACCGAAATTAAATTCGAAAGTCTCACTAGCCAAAAAGACGCTGTCACTTTTTCTCACGCAACTTATGAGTCAAACAGGCAATCGTCAAATGAAAAAGTTCCGCTAGATTTATCTGCCGGATCTCCTCGGTTCAACGATTACGTATCAACAATGTTATTAATATTCTAATAGCATATTCAGTAATAAGCCTTTGCAATTTTTTATGAACATGATTTAATATACAAAAAGGCAACAACATACACCTACATTTACATAGTAGCTTTGGCCAAATGATTCTAGCTTCTTGCAAAAGAAAATCAGCGAATGCGTTGTTCGACCTATATCGATGCAAAAATCTACTATATTCTGACCCATTCTTTCTGATGAAAAGACATACAAACATTTCAGGAATAGCGAGATTTTACGATATACATATGTAGTCTAAACTGGCTGATTCATCCAAGACGTTAAAAACTTGATACTTCTATCCAACAAAAATTGTAAGTACTTTTTTCTGGTTTCCAATTGCAAATTCCGCCGATTGGTATCAGCCACTGCGGCAGTTAAGACCTTCTGAGGGTTACACACAACCATATATGGGCAGCACCGAAATTCTGGAAGGATCAGGATCATACATTCACGGAATGGGAATTTCGGGAGAGGGGTGAAATTATAAAGTTCCTTCTTTTGGGCCCGAAAATGGTAGGTAAGCGGCGTCAAAAAACATTGTTTTTTAACTTTCTGACGATGCTTTATCTTTCTAGAGCATAAAAAAATATAAAAATTTCGAAAAAATTATCGGAACAAATTGAGTAAAATATAGTCAGAATCCCCCTCCAAGATTATGTATGGTCAGGATGGGGTAAATCGCCAAAAATGTTACCAAAAATAGAATTCTGGGGTATACAGTAATCTGCTGGGATATTTCAACTCGGGGGGGGGGGTACTAACCCCCCCCCACGCGCATGTGTGCACACAAGCATTCGTGGGCGTAAGGTATACTCCCGAAATCTAAACACCACCTAAAATCGATGGACTTCTCATAATTGAATTTTTAGCATTTTCTGCGTTTTTTTGACTTTTACCCCATTCAGACGCCATAGAATTTTGTCGCTACCCATATACGATTACAACACAACTATTTTATAGTCATGCATGCAGAAGTTGGGGCTTTACGAGTCTGAGCTTCTCTATAATAAAAAATTAATAATTTTATGGGGAAGCAGGGCAAGGCCAAAAAAATATAAAAATTAAAATATTCCGGCCAAAGTGTTTGAAGTTTGCCATCTATAGTCTATTTCACACAACTTTGGTCATAAATTTTGGAAGTATCTCCGTCAATAAGCTGACAGATTGCGACTATAGCATTGATCTGATATATAATTATCGTAACCCTTGGCTAATTGTCGATAAAAATTCTTAGAATTTATGCACGAGGTTATGTGAAACAGACTATAACTGCGGTTTACCGAACATAGTTTAAATGCTATTTTAGAATTTATTCAGTTTTTCAGGGCATTTAAGCTAGAAAAAACTAGATATGCACGCGTGGAAAAATGGGAAATCTCTTGAGAGAAATGAGGGAAATAAAGGCCAAAAATTCATGAAAAACTAAGACTCCATTCAAAAATGCTTGAAATAGACAGGAAACTGAGGATTATTATATTTAACGTTTACGTTTTTTAGAATATACAAGTTTTAGAGATCATCTTTACCCAAAAAAGCTCACTCACATACCCCCGCCAGATTGGTTGTTATCCCCAGAGCGGCCATACTGTGCATCTAGTCTTATGCAGACGATTGCGCATTCAATATTTTTTCATGTCCGAAAAAATAATTGTTTATTCACGCTCATTCGAAATCAATCTTTCATTTAAAATATGAATGTTTGGTCAGATATACCACGTACGTACGTAGGCGCCTGAAAATGTTACTTCCGCGAAAAAAGCTCATCAATCGAATTATCCACACACATGAGATGACCACCATTTGTACCCACTAATAATCGCAGTGTTGCCCAAGACAATACGATTATTATTATTAACACGGAGCGTTTTTGAATATTGAAAAACATTCCGAAATAGCGATGCCGCTATCAATAATAAATAATAGCGGACGCGGTTCCACGCGACCTACCGTGCTTTTCGCCGTTTGTCATTTTGAGGCATCAATATAATCATTTTTTAATTTTATTTATGCACGTGTAATTTACGTGATTTTTCTACCATCACTTTTACTGTCATGCACATTCTAATTACGAATATCGTTATTAAAATGCCGCCTCAAAAGGGCATTTAAAATAGAATTTTGCGCATAGATCATCACCGCGGCACTTTTAAAGAATGCCCGCGATCCGACGAAGAAACTTTCCGCTCTTTCATTAGGGTCGGCCCCCGATGGGCCACTTAATTACTAATGCCATAATTAGCTGGAATGACGGCTTTGAATTTGCGAGATTTAAGGGCGTCAAGCGGTCCGCATCAACGTTTTATTTATAAAGCACAGGTATATATGCGCGTTGCAATAACGTCAGCGAACGGAACGGAATTCGACGCAAAATGCGTTTTTTGTGGATTTTGATCTTAATTTTTTACTTTTGCGCGTTAAGGCGAACCATGTGTTCAAACTACTTCTCCTACAGTGAGATACTTTTCTTTTTACTGTATTTGTATTAGTAAATTTATCGGAATTTATGTATAAGCACAACGGATTTGCTTTCAACAAATTTGTGCTTGAAGGGCTTAAATCTAATTTGAGTAATAAGTGATGCGAGGTCAGGTTTAGACCTGGCTTGAGCCGTTTTCGGTACGTACCAGTTTGAATCAGACCTATAAAAAAGGCACAAAGGCATAAATTGCATAGATGTTATTTTAAAATGTAATCTTATAGGCATGGAATTAATGTTAAAAGGAAACTAATTAGAAATTTAAGCAGGATCCTACTCTTCCCAGTTTTCGCTCCGTTTACCTCACAAATCAGTGCGGATTTAAAAATTAAATCACTTGAATTTCAATATTAATTTTAATTTTGATATACCAACTTTCAATGTCTGCGATCTTTTTTATGTCGTAGTCCGAATTTTCATGCACACTTCACTGTCATTCGTAATTCTGAAATTTACAATTACATCCAGAGGAAGTTCACATATTTATTCAATTTCAAAAATTTTGTTGAGCCGACATTAGAGCGCACGACATTAGAGCGCAGCGACATTATAGCACAGCGACACTAGAGCGCGCGACATTAAAGCGCGCGACACTAGAGCGCGCGACATTAGAGCGCAGCCATAATAGATGTTTTTCACGTACCTATACAAAACTTTTATGCTTATAAATGAAAGAATTCGCCGGTTAAAGCTTCACGGTCAAATAGAGCATGCCTTTGAAAAAAGTCCTACTGTATCTTACACTCGAGACTATTTGCAACGATTCGTATACTTTCCGATTCAGAATTGGATACGCTTTCTATTATAAAGGGGCAAAGTTAACTACCTACGCATGAATATTTCAGTATCAGGTAGTGATAAATGCATGCGGTTTCTTTTGTTTTGTAAAGCAATTTTTAAGCTTTTCTGCACTGTTCTGGTTGCTCCTAAGTGATTTTTGATGTGAAATTTTATTGAAAAATTTCTGAAAGGTTTTTGACATAACTTGTTTGTCACAGAAGTTATAAAAAATGCATTTTGCCTTCTAATGTGCAATTAAAATGCCAAAGCGTCGCATACATGTAGTAGCAGATAGATTTACACTTCTGGCAGAGCTGTAAAATGGTCACGTATACAAAATATACTGGAGGGCGCGAAGCGCCCAAGAAAATATGGTTAGGGGTTCAGGGGACGCGCTGAAGGACCGCTTGACGGGGTCTGAGGCGGAGCAGCAGAAAATTTGAGTTCTTGAAGTTTTTAAGAAACAAGGTAACGATAAAAAATTAAGGATTTTAGGTCACAACTAAAATTTGAATTCGAATTTACATAACTCACCTCACCAACATTTCCATTAATGATTAGCAAACTTCCATTCCATCCACCAAGTATGGCCCTCACTTTCAGGCTTTTTTCTGCATGGTACGTGCAGCGGGGCACAAATTCTGAAAAAAATTTTTTCATCCCAAAACAAGTCTCTATGATTTTTTTGAAATCCAAGTCATTTTTATGTAGAAAATACATTCTATCTACCTGACCTGTTATTAAATTTTCTGTCCAACAAAATTCTAAAGCCAGGCAGCTTTTTTGAAACAGAATTCAGCTGCTGCCTTAAAACAGTACAGTGCCAGAAAATCTAACGTCTTGCAATTTTTTCAAAGGTGCTAGATGGAAATATACAATCATTAATGCAATTCGCAGTGAAGAAAAAATCACTTGACGTTGCATTTCTTACAAAATTATGGTGCATTGCATATTCTGCAGAGACCTTGTGTATAAACGTGAGCACGGGCGGACCAAAAAATTATAAGAGAACCAAAAAATGACTTCTCATCCTCAGAAAAGTATCTGATATTTTCTGATCAAGATATTTTCTATTTCAACTTAAGTTATAACTGAAAAATGAAAAAAGAAAGAACGAAAGAAAGAAAACGCTTCAAATACTATTTAAAGCGTTTTCTTTCTTTCGTTCTTTCTTTCTTTCTCATTTTCTCTGTTTATCTCGCAGTTTAAAAAAAATTTTTGGTCTAAATGGGGCCCCTTAAATTTGCCAGTGCATATACGCCATAATGTCGGCACTCTAATGTCGCGCGCTCTAATGTCGCGCGCTTTAATGTCGCGCACTCTAATGTCGCGCGCTCTAGTGTCTTTGCGCTCTAATGCCGGCGCTCTAATGTCGGCGCTCTAATGTCATGCGCTCTAATGTCTGCGTGCCCAAAGTTTTAGCCTATTCAAAAGTTTGCTACGAACAACTCCACTTTGAAGACTTTTAAGAGCAATATTTGTATGAATTTTTTTGTTTTAAGCTTCGAGCACCCAAGAGAGTTTGTCTCATTGAGATTTCGAATAGCATTTATTATACGGTCTAGCTGTTTCATTTTAGCAGCAGAAAAACTCATCAACGATATCAAGTTTGTAACATATTTCTGTCAGCTTATTTTTGCGAAATTCTAATTGTTTCATGATAATGTTGATACCGTACTGGAAAACTAGGAAAAGTTCTTTTGAAAAATAATTTTGCAAATCTGTTATTCACATTCGTAGCGTGCTGCACATGCATTTTGATAAAAGCTGATTAACCTGCAATCGCCTGAGTTGTCCTTTTTAGACAAATTTCAGTCAACATATACCGACAACTTATCGTAATTATCTAAGCAAAATTCATTTAGACCTTCTCTATTTTTGAGGATCTATTATTTAGAAGTATCAAATTTTCATGTTTGTATGAATAGCGGAAATTTACTTGAAAATTTTTTTTAATTCACAAATTCTCTAAAAAAGAGCGTGTAAAAGTTAGTAGATGAAGACAGAGGAATTAACATTTTATGATTCTTGAATTTTAGCGCACAATCAATCAGAAGATGAAATCAGGGAGGCACAGATACGAAGAACCCGACTGGAATTACGCCTTTTGTGCAAAATTTACTTTGCAAGAAGAGACCAAGCGGTAGAACCAACAACTGAAAAAATCTTAAAACGACAACAAGTTCGAGATGTTGATAAAATATGTCAGCAGTTCAGAGATGATAACATTTTCCAATACGATGAAAGGGTTGAAGACGACACGGATAATGATTAAGATAATTGCTGCAAAAGAAGTTTTGAGTATTTTCTTGACTGGAACATTTTATAAGGACGTCACGATAATCAGATCCTATACTGTCTCCTATAAGAAACCTGCATTTTTGAATATGGCTCATATGGAACTCGATTCGATTTACTTTGATTTTGTGACAATTCAAAAAAGGCCGAGCTGATGGAATCAATATATGTGCAATTTCATTATAGTTTCCACAAGGGCGACACGCAAGGGGGCGGGAGGAGCGGCCGCCCCACCCCCTCAGCCGAGAAAAAAATTTTGGGAAGGTAAAATAGTGCAAGGAAAATAACAAAAATCGGCACTTCTTATCGGAAAATCTCATTATTTTCGGCGCTTCGCGTCGTAAGATCGTTATTCACCATAATTTGGGCCCATGCGCAGCCAAAAAAGTCATTTTTTCATAGCCTATTTGTGGAGAGAATGAATTTTTCCGGAAAGTTTGAATTTTATGAGCTTAATGGATGAAGCTTGTTCGAAAACGTCA
The DNA here is from genome assembly GCA_036768485.1 of Mermis nigrescens. Classification (NCBI taxonomy): domain Eukaryota; kingdom Metazoa; phylum Nematoda; class Enoplea; order Mermithida; family Mermithidae; genus Mermis; species Mermis nigrescens. The sequence goes on from JAVLUZ010000705.1 coordinate 105,689, forward strand.
GAAAATGCAATTTGTTTTGTGCCTAGGTGGACGCACCCCGAAATATAGGGTTACCAATTTTGGACCCAGCCCCTTAAAAATCCTGCGTATGCCCCTGAGTATCCATATTTTTTCTTTGTATTAAATTATTCATTCCGAGTGAATAGAAGAGTTTAATTCACAACTATGTATATACATGACGTTGATTTCAAAATTTTCACATGCACTTTTAGACATAGGCGCAGAGTAATGTAGATTGTAATAGTGAGTTCGAACCACAATAGCCTACTCTCGAATTGTAGTCCAGTGTTTATAAGGCTTGTTTATATTTCTTAGACCGTGTTCGAAATAAAAGATGCGACGTAGTCTGGAAAGCTATATGTACATATTTGAATTAAAGTAATTCTAAAGTTTTATTGCCCCGAAATATATAAAAACATATATGTACCAGCAAGTAAAGCACGAGATAACTTAAAATTCAGTTCACTGGATTGAATATGGTGGAAAATTAATTTTGTGTCCATGCCGAATTATTCCGTCTAATAACGTCTCTGCCAGATATGCACGTAGGAGGGGATTTGGGAAGGAGGGGTCCCTGACCCCCAGAATAGAAAAATGGAAAATTTTGTGAGAAAATGAGGCGAAATGAAGGCCAAAAACGGATGAAAATTGAAAATTTCCTTCAAAAATGCTTCAAATCGACCGGAAACTGTGGATAACGTAGTTATAATGCCATTTTAGCGCTTATACCAGTTTTTGAGGTCATTTTGGCCCTGTTTTTTACACCAGTGCACTAAGTTGTTAACTTTAAAAACCTGGAGCTGTTTCATATAACTTCGTGCATTAATTGTTAAACCATCTCCGAGAATAAGCTGACAGATTGCGGTTATAGCATTGATCTGATATATAATTATTGTAACCCCAGGATTACTGACGAAGCAAATTCATAAAATTTATGCACGAAGTTATGTGAAACAGACTATAGTTAGGCATACTGTAGCCTTCAAAGAATTTAATTAAAAAGCTCTCGAATAAATGAAACAGACTATATATAGTTCAATGCTACACTCGATCCGATATCAGGAGTGAACTGCATCAGTACCAGGACAAAAGTGGCTATGTGCATACATATGTATATCAATCTTTACTTTTTGAGAGAAATGGCTTTGAAATTTATTTACGCGTATCGTTTGTGTGTGTAATCATCTATTCAACTTTTCGTATATCATTTATTATTAAACTTTTAAATCTAATCTTTTTTTGCAATATATTTTTTTAATTTTCGTATGTATGTATATGACACCTCTTTAAGTCTATTTTGCCTAAAAGTGGATATAGCCACTTTTGTCCTAGTAGCGATATATGTACGCATAATTTATCGAACAAACAAAGTTAAAGAAAGCGTAACGAAGCAAAGCACACTATTATCACAATTCAACACAGAAATATCGAAAGCGATAATAATTGAAAGTCATTTATAAGATAATCCGAGTCAGAGAGTTCCACTTAGCTTAAGTAAGAGAGCGCAATCGTGCTCTAACGATTTGCATATAGCTCTACGCACCGATAAAAGATACTTTAAAGCTTTCCATCAAATTCTTTTCGCAGCCGATCCTTTTGTACACGTAGTTATCTTAAGCAGAGGCAAAAGGCATCGTCTAACTATTATAATTAACACAAGCGACGCGGCGATGTAGAAAACCACTTCAGTAATTAATGCTAACGCGCCAGCTGTGCTATTTATGCCCTTGAACCATTGCATTGGGTTCAGGTGACGTAGAAAATCGTAGAACGCGATTTCGTTGCAATTAGGACACTCACCAGTGGCCCGATTCCACTCGTACGGCGTCTTGAACCACTCTAAAACTTTATAATCAAATTCTAACCAGTGACACACTTCCTCGTCTTGCATTTCTGTTGGATGAATGCAGGTGTATCGCGACGAATTGATAGCGGCAGGCAGCAGTAGGATCGTATTAAATTCAGCTTCTAAGACAAATAGTTAAAAAACGGAATAAAACTATTTCAGAAGGACAAATAAAGTGCTCTAGTGGCATTAGAAAGTGAAGGTCGTTCTGTTCTAGAACGATGCTTATTTTCATAATTTAAACGAAAATTGAAACAAGAGAATAATTTACGCATTTTTACTTTAGTGAATGAAAAAGTGTCAAAAACTTGCAATTTTTTATGACTGATATTTTCTATTTATAGAAATTAGGCTATTTGTATTGTCTGTTTTGATGATATCAGCTTTTATCAAGAAATAACCATAGAAAACTGATGTATACTACGTAAGAAATGAAAAGTCGAGACTTGACCAAGGGTATTACGGATAATGCAACGACGCACTTCGATCTAAACTAACGTAAAAATCTTGGAATCTCTAAAAAGTTAAAAATTATGCGAAATTTGAGATATTTGATTTCCATCGTTCCTTTTTAACTAATACTAAATGACTTATAATTTTTGAAGCTAATGTATGCATATGTCTGGTTCTTACCATCGTGTATTTCGACATAAGAACTGAATGCCATGTCAGATTCGTGCTTATTTTCATTCCTATACACAGCACCAATCAAAGTCCCTTTCGCGCCAAAGTAGGTTAGGTTTAAAAATCTATTAGAGAATTTGTCCAATTGGATTCGTCCGCGGAAATCCGTCAATCTTGATTTGTGATGGAAAAACGTCAGGTCAACGGCGCTTCTTAGGCTGAGGTGAAGAGAAACAGGAGGAGAGTCGGAATTCAGCACCACAACCCTCCGTTCACTAACATTGCCCTCAACATAAGCTTTGGCTATCCATAATTGCTCGTCTTCTACTGGATGACCTTTAAAACGGTAACACTTCTACATATAATATAAGCACTAAAAAAAGAATGAAAATTAATGCCAAACATAGTTATTTCATTTTAAAAAATTATTCAAATTATTTTTGTGACAAAAATTCTTATTTCATTAAGTAGGTACTAAATTCTTGATGCGTCTTCGGTACCATTATAGCCTTTCCCAAGTTAAGCTTAGATGCCTCGACTTAAAAACGGATTTTTTCGATTACCTTCGTCTTTTTTCTCATAAACAAATTTAATTCAACAAAGTGCTGATTTAGCTGTTAAAACTTGAAGAAATATAATTTTTATATAGCTTTATAATTCCATAAATTATAGTCTATCTTCTTTGCGTCTTTTTTAAAACTTTTTACAGACATTAAGACGAGAGCTTGTGGCACTTGTGGAAAATTAAATCGTAATTATGGAAATATTTATGTAGTTTATGTTAGTTGAAAAATCCTAAACGGAAAGCAAGCTTACTTAAGAGAATAATATAAATAAATAAAACTAGCTTATTTTTGCATAATTATTAAATAACACGACAATTCACATCGCACTTGCTCATACTTTCCTGATAGCTGCTTAATTAAAATTTTTTGTATATATTACGAAATCTTACTTATAGTCTGTTTCATTTAACTTTCCGGTTTTCTTTAAATTTTTCCGCGAAAATCAGGCTACAAAAAGTGGTTTAAAATTTTGATGCAGTAATGCGGCTTAATAATGACATACGTTTTTATATGATTCGATATACTGTAGAATATCTATTTACCGCACTTGTTTAAAACGCTTTTGTAGTCACTTTAATTTTTTTCAAAAACCTCAAAGCTATAGTCTGTTTCACACAAGTTTGGTCAAAAATTTTAAAACTATCTCCGACAATAAGCTGACAGATTGCGATTATAGCATTTATCTGATATATAATTATCGTAACCCTCGGCTTACTGTCGATGAAAAATCTTAGAATTTATGCACGAAGTTATGTGAAACAGACTATAAATGAAATAGACTATAGATTCTTGTCAAATTCCTAAAAGAATTTAACAAGAAAATAATCATAGTGCTAAATCAAAGTTTGCGCGCACATACCCAGGTAAACAGAGTGGTCTTTTAACGCATCTGTCATGAAGTATTCTGCATTGTAGTTCTCTTGATATTTCTGATCTTTGCAATTTTCAATCTCGGCATGATGAGCATCCTGCAGTTTTATCCAGCCATTTCTTATCGTCCACCGTCCTTCTTCCAGCCTGAACCATCCAAGCTTTTCTACGCTCCATTCGTAAAGCTCGTTCAATGGAGGGCCTGTCTTCAGTGATTGACTATTGACGTATGAATCTGAATTCCGTTGTTCCAAAACTGGGAGCTCGTAGAAATACATCGCTTCCTTTAGCTGATAATGAGGCTTCATTGCGTTGACAGTGAGCTCTATCTCGTTGTTCGCTATATTAATGTTAAGCTGCTTGTTCAAAGGACTCTGTATGCAAAAATAGAAGACCGTTATGGCTGCTTTTGAAACAGAAACTATAAAATACTATAGACTGTCAGACTTAATTTTCTTAGAATTGAATACGCTATAGGGTAATGTTTGCAAATAGTCAAAAGCATACATGAGCAGCAGAACAATATTTGGGAGTCTGGGTGGTGTAAAAGCGGCAAAAATCCAAAAAAACATGCCAAAAATTCAATTCTGGGGGTCTATCGATTTTTGGGGAATCCAATGGATTCTGGGGGTAACCATCCAATCCCCACACTTATGTGTATTCAAAGGTGTTAGAAAAAATATAAGGATGATTTTATTTATATAATATTTCTGACATTTATTGGTTTATCCGTTCAGAAACTTTCTTTGAAATCAGATGTGAAAAGTTTGAGAAAAGCTTTCTTCATGTGCTTGAGATTATTAAGAAATCAAGCACGAAACTTGTTAAATTAGTGCTTCAGCGCTGATAAGCCTTTTCAGAAAATTGACTTTCGTCAAACTGAATCCGGCAGAATCAGCAATTTATAAATAATAGAACAGGCTTCGCCGCATGACACATTGAAATTGCAACAAAAAAATCTGAAAAACGACGCCTTAAATTTGTCAGACAAATTCAGCGCTGCTATGCAACTTTTCTGCTTTATTTGAAGGTATTTATTTAGCACAGCTTTCAACCGTTTTTAATTACAGTCTGGTTTTTTTAACCCTACTTGACAGTGTCTGTTTCCTTTCAGCGGCACCCTCAAATTATAACTGAGATTATATGATTCAATATTGTGTAAGGAAAATAAATTTGTTAAACACTATGCTTCGTAAATCCTAAGACAATAAACAAAAGGTGGAAAAATTCAAGTATTTATGCAATCAAACAATATTTCTTCGGACTTTTTTTCTTTATTTCTTAGAACTCAGTCAGCACCACAATTGTACAGCATGGTCAGTCTTAGGGGTCAAGCTGACAAAGAGGGTCGCTTAAGAAAATTTTTAGAGCTAGAATGATCTTAAATTTAACAAAAACGAGAAATTTGCTTAAAAACTACTTTAATTGATGGTTTCAGTTGATTTGAAGCACTTTTGCGAGATAGTTGGATTTTTTCTATTTTGAATTTTTAAAAGTTTTAAAACTTAACTTTCTCATATTTTTCCCAGAGAATTTTTGTTTTTGTTCTTACGGTGTAGACCATATATGCACAGCATGGTTGGTCTAGACGAGGGGTAAGCCGGTCTTGGGGATGACATATGCTTTTTTTGGTCAAAATGACATGGAGAACTGATGCTCAAACAGCGTTAAAGGTATATTAATCTTCAGTTTTTGGTCAATTTAAGGCACTTTCGAAGAAAATGTTTCATTTCCATTGATTTTAGGCTTCATTTTGCCTTATTTTTTTCAGACAAGTTTCCATTTTCCCGTTCTGAGGATCTAAACCCCAACCCCACGTGCATGCCTGGCTTAGACTAGACCCCATCCCCTCACATGTACATCTGCATGCAGTACAATAGTCCGTTTCACATGGCTTTGGGCTTGAACTCTAAAACTCTCAACGACAGAAAGCTGACAGATTGCAATGCGTTGAGGTCCATAATTACTGTAAAATGTTGTAAAAAAAGTCATGAAATTTATGTTCAAACTTATGTGAAACAGACTATAGGCAATTAAAAAAGCACGAATAATTCTTATACATTACCTGTATGATCTGGAAATCGATGAGAATCATTTCTTTGGATTTGGACACTCTAAACAACTTGTATCCTATTTCAGCCACAGCCTCGGGTTGTCCAATATAGACTGCAACGAATCTTAAGTTTTTGTAAGGCGTAACTGTAATCTGAAAAGTATAAACGATAAATTCGAAGCAGATCTTTTTTCATAAAGCAAATAAAAAATAACATTTTCCTTGAGTTAATGCGTTTGTACTGGTCGGGCATGTTTAAGTATCTTATATATCTGAGTGTTCAACAATAATTCTAAAAATTAACTTCAGAAACCAAAATATCTCAACAGCTCAATTCAGGATTTAATCAATCTTTATAATAAAGCCATGCTATATTAATTTTTATCAGCCTGCACATTAATCGTTTTAAAGTAGAAGACAAAAGAAAGTTTGCAATCTTCTGATACTGCAGCTCGACACATTGCAGATTATTGAGATAACGTCGATCATCAGTAGAGATTTCAAGTGAATAGACAAACGAACAAATTTTGAAAAAAGGCAGGAAAATAAATTTTTCGAATGAACATCCATAGAAAATAGATTTCCGAAATACAAATAAGGCAAACTCAATTACGTTATAAATACATCATATTTTTGAATAACGAATATTTGTTAAACTACGATGTGCTTAACATGTACGAGGTACAGGGATCCGTTTTAAGTTAATCATGGCTATCGAAAATTCGAAGATTTTTTACACTTTACTCTTAGGGTGAGAATTGGTGGGAGGTTGAGAGTATAGAACATAGATGCACAGATGAACTAATCTGGGAGGGTCAGCCGGTCTGAGGGGGTTAAAAATTGAGCTTTTCTGGGCAAAAATGACCTCAAAACTGGTATAAGGGCTAAAATAACGTTAAAACTACGTTATTAAAATCACTGGTCAATTCAAAGCCCTTTTGAAAAATATTTTCAATTTTCATCCATTTTTGGCCTCTATTTTGCCACATTTCCAACAGAAAATTTCCAATTTTTTATTCTGGGGTGTAGACCCCCACAGCCCCCTCACATGCATGTCTAGTCTAGACGCCACGAGAATCCGGTAGACCCCCAAAATCGATAAGCCTCCAAAATTGAGTTGTTGACATATTTTTTCTGGTATTTTTGCCAGTTTTACGTCACTCAGGCATGCATAATTCGGCTGTTGCCCATGTGTTACCTTTTCTTTTCAAATTTGATCTGAGCGACAAGCCTTATGTAAAATTCCAGTAGGATAACAATTTACTATTTCTCAGTACTCCTGTTACAAAGATGAATGATTTGGCTTTTACTCGACAGCATAGCTCGGCTTCGTCCCCCAGCTGGCATCCTTTGGCCACTTGATGAGGGTGGTAGGTCGTGGCGCAAACGTTTTCGATAGAATCTGTACAATTTTTGTAGTTGAATCCAATCGTGCAAATGTTTTCGCCCCCTGGACAATCGCAAAGACATTGCGACTTTAGCATAGGCACACCGAAAACATATTTTTGTCTGATAGGATGAAAATGCATCAATTTCCTGTATTCTAATACGTAGATAAAGGAATTATTAGCGACGTTGATATGATTAAGTTGCGACTGAAAGCCTGATTCGATAGTCCAATTCATCTTCAATTCTTTCTCCACTGCAACATCGCCATTCTGAGGTGATAACGTTTGATTTCGTTTTGTAGACATTGCTTTCCGTTTCGAATTTTCGTTTTTGTCTTCTCTGAAATTCACTTCAAAACAGGTAATTTCTCTCAATCCTAAATCAAGAAGAAAATTGGTAGATAAAATCAATTCATCCGCCGAGCTATCGGACGAATGGCCCACTGATCGCCTTGCCGCATGTCCAGTTAATGGGTAAGTTTTCGTACAGAATGGTAATTTGTACGAATTTTCGTAATGATACAATTTATTTTCTAATCGGACGACACGACATAATTCTAGTTGTACGATGTGCCAAACCGCAATCAGTTCAATAAGCGTATACATTGTGAGAATAAATTTGATTCAGCAAATCGCATTGAAATTGACGTAAGTAAATATCTGGACATAGACATACATACGTGCATAACGTATGAAAACGAATTACAACTCAGAATACTTAAAAACAGATTTAAAATAAGTGTTTCTAAAGATATATTTATCCATTTCTCAACTCCATATGAAAGTTTTATCATTTATATACAGTGTCGCTCAAAAGTTTAAGCACTCCTACGCAAAATCGCATTTTAGCATTTATTAGTTATTTTTCTGCACTAATAGGAGTAAAACTGACTTGACACACTTGGAGTGACTTTTATATAAATTCTGGACATAATTTCATGCATTTACATAATTTATAAAGTAGTAGGACCACCTTTTGTACCAACAGTAGCCTGGAAAAGCAAACCCCCACAAAATACGCTATTTCTTCAAGCTATTCACGTTCAATGGACTTCAAATATTCATCAGCTTTGTTTTCATTAATTCTTTTCGATTTTGGACGAAAGTTTTGTTTAATTAGTATCTATTTCATAATATGCCATAAAATTTCAATCAGATTTTAGACATTTGATTGGAATCACATGTCAACTAATGACTTCATTTTGAAAGTAAAAAGTTTCATTGACACTATGCACTGCTTCATGTTTTAAATTGTTTTCTCATAGTGAAATCCATTTTTTATTGATTCCTGCTGAGCGCTCTAGACTTAATGCTTCCTTAAATGTTCTTCTAGGAAATTAAAGTAAGTGATTTGCAGTAAATTTGGATACCTTATTCAGGACGGGAACCAAACGTTTCATATCGTATTAAAATCCCGTATTAAAATGGGTCAGCCTCCTCTATACTTAAACATGATTATTGTATCTTTGCCGGGTCGCTAAGGAACAGTAATTATTGACTTTGGTGTAAACTAATTGAATTTTGATTCATCCATAATTTTTCATAAGCCAATTTAATTGACTAAACATGAATGAAAGTAAAGCAATTCTTGTCAGAAATATATACATTTTTTGCTCTTTTACGCACAAAGAATTTATTGGAACGCGAAATAAATATGATAATTCGATTATCCACCTAAGAAAATACCAAGAAGCTAATCGCACACGTTGACAACCGGATGAGATTGTACTAGATCGCTAAAACAATTCAACTATACGTAAACTGTAGGGATGCTTAAACTTTTGAGTGGCACTGTACATACTTTAAATAATTGTAAGAATGAAAAGTATTAAAAACGGATTAGCGGAGAACAAGTGAAACAAAGAATAAATAATTCAAATTTTGCTGAAAAAAAGAGAAAACGGCTAAAATTAAAAAATCTATGATTAATCGATTATTGGATGCTGTACCAATAATATCAAACGAAAAGCAACTAACGCTAAACTAACTCAATCTTTGGATATGATCCGTTGTGCTGTACATAAGTATACAAATATGTAACAGACTGCATTGCAATGCTTCAAAGTGGATAAAAATTTATTTGAGAGCTTTCCGGAAATCTTTTTCCAAAATAAGACTGAGTCATTTAAAAATCCTATTTCATGGTACCAATATCATAGAAAGGGGAAGATAAAATGTTAAAAGCTGTTTCATGAATAGCAAATAATTAAACAACAATGCGATTTTCTTGTTATGCGCTCATGTGCTTTGAAAAACAATTTTCTGAGAAATGCGCTTAGAGCACAATAATGCAGCACTTGGAATCTTATTCGTTAGTAGTACTGAATTGAGGTTGATCTCTAACACAACGATTAAGATTATACATCTAAGCGGAACTTTAAGAATTTTTTATCCTCCAACTGATTAACGTTATCTAAAAACATAAAGTTATAAACCATTCTTACATAAATTTGCCATATGCTTCTTATTGTAAGAATCCAGAGAGCACAGCGCTTTGATTTTCAGAAAATATAATTAAATATTAAATTTCGCTCTAGTTTGGATGACTCCACTTAATATGAAGCTTTCAAATTATACTTACGGTATTGTCTAACTTTAATCTCTTTTGTCATCATTCACGTATTCAACATCAAATCCGGGTCCGCAAAACTTGATTATTGCAATAAATTTTAATGAAGGCTAGTTTTGAGATTCAATAGGAAAGTATAGGTTAATCGGGCACTCTTCAAAAGCAACGCGCCAAAAGGTTTATTTGTTTTATGGATAATCCTTTATTCTAATAACCAAATTGAAAAGAATCAACTTATTCATCTAGATCGGCTGACACGAATTTCATTGAAAAGTTTAACATAAAAAACGTGTAGCTTTAAAGAATAGTAATTACTACTTTAACTTTCTGCAGAAACCTCGAAGTTTGTTAATTCATTAATGTGCAATGGAGAAAACACAAAGGATACAAAATTGCTACTCATCAGGACCTTATTTAAAGTAGGCGGGGGCGGCTGCTAACTACCTCAGCCGAAAATTTTTTTGAAAGAGTAAGATAACGCACGGAAAGATGGAAAAATCGCATGTCTTTGTCAAAAAATCTTCATATCTACAGTGCTTTACACCAAATTTGAAGTACTGTCTATAATTTTGGCCCAAGCGCAACTAGAAAAAGGCACTTTTTAATAGTTTTTGAGTGAAAAAATATTTTCCAAAAAAGTTCGAGTTTTATGATCTTAATGAACAGAGCATGTCGAAAATGTCGAAAAATGCGGTTTTTGCGAGCTAACGACGAATTTTTTAACGGTAAAACCCTTTTTATGTTGGGTCTGCCCTTCTTCTTGGCCGAATGCTGGATACGGGCCTGCTACACACTATACACATTATTATCGTTACCTTAGCCCGAGGATCGCTGATCTTTCGAGAGGACTTCTCTGCCAAAAGACGCGCGAACTTCAATTTATGCGGTGTTGTCATTAACTTAAAGAACACTTAACATGGACATATTTAATTTACCAACCAAAATGGGGACTGAGAATGCCTAAATAATATAACAATAGGCGAATTATGGTCGGCTCTAAATTCGTACGAATATTTAAAAAACTATTAATACATTAATAACAATAATAATAATACGCAATGCATAGTAAGATGCGTCTTTATTCCGTATATGCCTTTCACCGATTTCGCAACCTTGTTTACCTTATTATGGAGTACAATGGATGACAAGGAGATTTAATGCGCTATTATTATAATTTAAGTGAATGGCAACGTAATATTAATAATGATGCCGCATGCGACGATTGCCATCTTTGAAAATTTCGAGAATCAAATGACAATTCCTTGAGTTTGTTTTATATAACTCGTATGCAAATTCGCGCGTCCTTTTCCTAAAAAATTTATACGCCAACATAAGAGGATGTTTTCTCCACCAAAAATTGCGCTTTGTTAACCAAATCAACAATAACTGTTGGAGCTTTGTTAAAAAAGAAGGTCGTGATTTTCGAGAGAAAGAAATCAGATATATTGCACGGAGAATGTAGGCAGTTACTCATTTTTGGTTATACTTATAAAATACCATTGCCCATAAAACGGAGAATTTTCTTACGCTTTGTGTAAACTTTCTTCTTGTTCCGCGCTCATTGAAAATTTTCCTCGAAAAGTCAAGTGCGTGCAACAGTTAAAAAATACGAGGACGTGAATAAACTTACATTTAATTCCGACGTGGGGTTTCGGAAGGGATTAAAATTACAAAAATCGTATTAGTCAGTGTATCAAAACGTCGTTGTGCGTTTTTAGTCACGAAGTACTACGGGGTTATTTTTCTACGAAGGACCTTCTTCGTTGACATTTAAGGAAAATATTGCATGATAAAATTGCAGGAAAAATTCAGCTCCAGTTTTTTAAATTAATTTTGTTCATAATAACTTAGAAATTGCGATAAATTTATGAAAGTTTCTTTGTAATTAATATTAAGCAATTGGCGATTTCAAATGACTGTAATAATTTTTCTTATACAATCAGCTGCGCAACGGGATAAGAGTGGACTTGTGCAATTCGTAGGGTTTATTACTACTTTTCCTACGAAATTTCTATTGTTACTTGTTACTCAGCGTTTTTTTATACCAAAAAAGTTATTCTGAATTATGTAAAGCACTGCTACTGCACAAAAACTGTTAATTATTTTGAATTGATGAATTAATTTGTGCGCTTGGAGTCGCGCATGTGTACCTAAGTATTTTGTATAAACTTTAATTGACTGCGCATCACTTCTAGTTGATGACCCAGTTTTGGAATAAAAACCTTAAGGAGAACAAAACCAAGGCTAATACTAATGTAATACATTGTTAAACGTCGCTGCGCATATCTTTGCCTGCCAATCAACGGCGTATTCTTATAAGATTTCTGGTAATTATAACTTGGACTCGACCATACTGTCGTATTTGGAGCACGCAAAATTAGCAAAAATTATTTACTAGTCGACAAAAATGCCTCTGTATCTACAAGAATTAATTTTCGGCGAAGTTTAATCGCCTTTTCTATTACCTACATATAGGTACATATTTATTAATTTAACAAATAATTGTGTACATAGACGTCCGATTCGATAGTTAAATAAATCGAATCAAGCTTGACAACTTTTTCCGATGAAATTAAGAATCAGCTGTGATTTGGGCCCAGTGTCAAATTATTTTTCTTAAGATACGCGCAAAAAAATTAAAAAGTTCTCATGTCAAACTTCTTTTTCTCTCAATAAATCATTAATGTCGCAAAATAAGCACAAACGCGCACTCGTGTTCCAATTTGAATTATTAAAAAAGTGGAAAGGTAAACCTTAATCAATTTATCGCCATATTCAGCACTATCAATATACATAAATGTACTAAAAAAATGAGGAATTTGTAATTCTAAATAGAATGCTTCCTATGGAGATCTACCTATAAATTTTTTAGGGCTTGATTTAGAATCACAGGCCTTTAAAACCACTCCCAAAAATTGTCGTTATACTAAAAATGATCAAAATATTTTCAAAAAGCGATTGCAAACTAGATTGGTAGGTGCTGCGATTATTCAGTGACAATATCTGATGATAGACTCAAGTTTGTGTATTGAGAATTCATTAATGAACTTGACATTAATATTAATCAGAAAATTGAGACCGTGTATGTAAAGATGCACAATTTGCTAAAACTTTTGTGAACAAAAAAAGAATTTGCTTTTGATCAATATAATTGACAAAGCTATGATTTTTTTAAACGCGTTTCGTTAAAAGTAATAGAGGTGAAAAAGCTGAATATTAAAATACTCTTCAATTAGGCTCGGAAAAGAGTTTTGCGCTATTCTAAATTACCTGCGTATGGTATATTATGTGCTGCATATTGTCAAACGTGTCTATTTAAAATGCATTTAATTTTTATTTATTTAAAATTGTCTTGAAATTTTTTGTTGGACGGAGTCATTATTCTCTTTCGGACTATCAACATCCCTGAATTTCGTTAAGCGATTTCTTTGTTGATCGCTTTCGTTTGATTTTCTCAGAAACTTAAAATTTCCAATCGAAAGAAAAACAATTAGCAGATGATAAAAATGCCTATCTAAGTATGTTCTAACACTATGGGCAGGTTCAAAACGCAAATTTTTAGAATAAAGTGTCTTGCTTCCATTACATTACCTTACATTGCATACTGATATAATTTTCGTGATTGGATGAAAAGACGAAAAGATCTTGAGAATAGAGATCGGTCAGCTTTAACTTATTGTATATGCATATTTTTCTAATTAGCATACTCTTCAAAGACTAATTAATAACAGCAGGTAATGCGTGTTCCATATATGTAGGAAACGAAATTTTCTTGGAACATTAGCATTTTCAAAATCGACACGTAAAATACGTGTACGCGTAGGTATAGGTCGTCTCTAAAATAATTGATTAGCTGATCTTAAAATATTAAGCAAATGCTCCTGTTTTGTCGTTGAAAACTTCATTGAACACGCCTTTACCTACGCTTGGGTGTTTACGAAAAGAGTTAATTTCAACTTGAGCAACATTATTTCAGCATGTAGGCACGCACACGAACGACATGTGTCTTAGAAATGTGACAATATAAGGTTTTTCCAATTTCTTATTAAGAAAAATTGCCTTTGAAGCTGTGATACTAATTCACTTTTTCGGCTATCAATTTCCAGGTTGTCGTGGATGCGTGACCCCGTTAATTTGTCGGATATTGAAAAACGATCCCTAGAATCCTATACCTACCTTGCTTTTGCATATTGTGCTTCATCATTCATCTACATATAATCCATAGTGGTCTTTTTTCTATCGCTTAAAAAATAATATGCAAGGCGATACACATATTCAAGGAAAGGGCGTTTCGAAATGATCAAATGAAGCGTAAGTCAAATTGAATTAGTATTCACGAAGTTATAAGCACAAAATATTGTACAAGTTTTCTTTGCCTAATGTCAAATGTATTAGACGCATGTACCAAGAATTTGCATGAATAAAGCATATACTATTCTATTTTAGATATTTAATGTCTTCGTGAAATTAGGGTGTCTTCTTATAAAATTAATGTAGAAAACGATAAATTCGCTAATCGCATACGTGTGCTCACGCATGTCATGTCTCGCTTTTATTACACAACAGACTTATTTTCATATTTTTTCTGAATTCCTACATGTAGGTACTTAATACAATATCTTAACATATTCGAAATATTTTAGATTATGATCCTTACAGTTAGTCTGGCCTGTTACGGTAATATGCGATTTCCAGTCGGATTGCTAGCTAAAGAGAATCTAACATTCTCTAATCGTAATAGAAGTGCGTTTATTCAAAAATTTTTCCAGCTTTCAGATTGTTTTTTTGTGAAAGTTTTCATAAAAAAAACCGCAAACTAATGTGAATATACCCAGCCTATTCTTATCGACTTATCGAGTTACATACAGATATGCGTTTTAGGGTATTCGAAATAATGTTTGGAAAGGTAATCAAAGTGAAATATTTCTATTGTTTTTATACCTTATAATTTTGACGAGATTTTTATTATCTTTTATTCGTACTCGTAGCTCTTTACTATCACGTTTAGTTCGAATTGTTTCAATTTTAATTAAAGTTTGGTTGCCGTCGCATTTTATTTCATGCAATCAATGCTTTGCCTGTGAATAAAATATTAGTGGCTGCTTATTCCTTCTATATTGGGTTCACCGAATATCTATAGGAATATAAAAATCAAAAGATAAGCCTGATGTACGTACATCCATTTAATGAAAAACAAGTAAAATTAAATTATTTGAATAAAGTTATTCAAACTGCTTTCGCACTAAAAGGAGACAGCGAAAGTACCTACTGACAAGGCTTGAAGACCATCATTTTGTTTTGGCTCAGGTAGTTACAAAAAATCCAAAGGTAAAGCTCGAAACATATAGATTAATCACACATTAGACCGTGCATTATTTTTGTTTCGAACGTTATGAATACTTAGTGTTGGGATTATGCACGTGACTCTTGTTTTTTACAACTAATTTGCCGCCTAATTTATGCGATGAAAATTGGTCTAAATTAGCGTTTGTTAGCTCTCACACTCTCAATAATTTGTCTCGTCCTAATAATGCAGACTATAAACATAATTATAAGTCAATATCAAATTGGATTTTTCTTCTATCTAAGCCCGTTGCCCAGTGCTAACCGCTTCAATCCAGGTTGTCAGCTAAGATCGATAAACCTGGATCTATGAAGGTAATAATTACTATCAATTCGCTCTTTCGATGAAAAACCATAATCGCCTACTGCTTCGTTATTAGGAAATATTGGTTTCTGTTTTGCAGTTTCCGAATGGCATTTTATTTCGATTCGATCTATCGAAAATTCGCATTCGGAAGTAATAACGCTCTTAAATCTAAAAGTGTTATCACTTTTGGTAGAATACTGATAAATAAATTTTTTTCAAACGTTTAATTCCTGATCGAAAGCAGGAAATAAGTTATAACGTGACTCGATCAATTGCTAGAGACATATTTAGATTTCTAAGGAAAAGTGAGATTTTATGTGGAAAAGAACGAAAAATAATAGTTTAAAATAGGATGATAATCAATATTTCTCACCAAAAATATTGGTGGTAAAAAAAGATTAAGTACCAAAAATTTTCTTTCTGAATTCTTTTTTACTTACTTGTACGCATGTTTGCGTGTCTTATTTTGACTTTCAAGATTGCAACACAATAAAACTGAGCTCAAAAAGAATTTTTTGTAGGCAATAGTTCGCCTCTGGCGCATTCTAAACGAATACCGCTGCGAAAACAAATCTTGATGAATCGCCTTATTTAACAAAATCGTTAACTTACTTCCTTATTTATCTTAATTAGGTGTGTTTTTTGCGGCTTATTTTAGTTCTCGTGTTTTCTATTTTTGCGTCGAGCTTAACAGCTTATTTGTTTTGCACTGCTTATTATGCTATCGACTGATTTAGATTCGGTATTTATACCACGATTTATGAGCATACGTTTGTATATGAAATAAATTCGCATAAGCTCCTACTACAAAAATATTTGCTAATACGATGCGGGGTTTTATTTTGCGTATTTTAAGATACGGATCCGGAAGAGCCAGCCTCCGACACCACATTTTTGAAATACGATTATTTATCCGCGAATCACAACGCGTAAAAATGGATTAACCTCAAGCTTGCTTTTAATTTTCGTCACTTGTTTTCATTCATAACGAAATTTTCCTCTCATAATACGGCACCTGGGTCTGAGGACATGTACATTATTCATTATAGACGTACATCTAGACGCTTTTTTCATAAAAATTGTGTTTTTCAAGAGAAACGTATAAGTAAAGATCTAGTGTTAGCCTCGGAAATAGAAAAGAACGATTAACGAGCTTTTATATCCAGCCGTCTGCTCAGCCGTGAATGCGCCGCGAAACGCGACTCCTTTTATTCAGTCCTGCTTAATTATTTAAAATTTTGACCTTTTTCCATTTTCCCCTTACAACACATTTCATCGCTTTTCTTTCAATTGCTTTTTATAAGAATTCCTTCTCTCGCGAATTCAGCCAACTTCGATAGCCATAACCTTGTAAAAGCCTAACAATCATATTTTTGCCACTCTCTTTCGAAGTGCACATTAAAAAATACCTTGAGTTAACATTAATTATCGAGTTTATAAGGAGTGAACAAAGTCAAGTTTTTACCACATGTCGTTTCCTGACTGACTTTTGCTTTTCTCCACCCGGGTTGCTCCATAGGTTACAACGTTCTTTACTACGTGCTGCTTCTCTCATCTTTCTGTTGTGATTGAATCGTCTCCCTCTGCTTGCTACATTCATTTTTTTCACCTAATGAATTGTGTTTCTCATTTAGTTTTTTTAGACTTTTTATAAAATATGATGGATAATTTACGTCCGATCGAGCGGTCGCTCGTGTATCAGAACCACTTTTTTCATGTAAAAATTTCGCCCTCCAACTGCGTAACCTTCGTACATACAGTGCTGTTCAAAGGTTTAAGGCCACCCACGATCTAAACGCAGTGTCTGTTTTAATCGTAAATTCTTATCTATGTTCAAGAGTTTCAAAATTAAACAAAACCATGAATAACAAGTATCATCAATTAGCTGTCAACGAAAAAGAGTCGACTAAAAGGGAATCCGATTGCCTTTAGCTTGAATTAACGCTTGTATACAAAGTGTTATCCATACATGTACCGGCCGAAATTGGGGGGGGGTCCCCGCCATTTTTAGGGGTTAGGATTCACATGTCCAGCCGGCTTCACTTGACCAGCACATTCAGATGGCCAGCGTATTCAGATGGCCAGCCAAAATGATCTATTTCCGACGCCCATTGTGTTAACATGGCCAGCGTATTCAGATGGCCAGCGTATTCAGATGGCCAGCGTATTCAGATGGCCAGCGTATTCAGATGGCCGGCGTATTCAAGTGTAGCGTATTCAGATGGCCAGCATAATCAGAAGGCCAGCATATTCACATGACCAGCATAGTCAGATGGCCAGCTTAAGGCTTGGCGGGTCGGTGCCGTACGTGGGCAACACCAAAATTCCAGGGGGTGCAAGTTTTTTCAAAGGTCAAAAAATGGTGGTATGGCGAAAAAACACCATTTTTGAACGTTTCTCATCGAGCACTATCCATTGGCATCTAAAAATTGCGAAGAAAACGAAAAAAATTTCAAAAAATTGAATTCTGGGGGGATATTTTAATTTCTGGGGGGGTATTTTGGTTTCTCGGGGGGCTGCATACCCCTCCAACCCCCTCACTCCCAGGTGTGGTCGTCGGTGCCAACTGCGCCACCGTGTTCGAGTGCGTTACTAGATGCACATACATAAGTAATCCTACATATTATTAAGATAAATATAGTAATCAATAGGAAAGCATTATAGGCACACATTGGGAAACCCCTAGAAATCGATAATTGGCACAACAACCCCAGAATTGCAATTTTCGCATTGTTTTGAACTTTACTTCATTTAGACCCCGAGAATGCTCATGCTGTCTGTGTATGGTCGTAGGTACACCGGGTGAATTATTTGATTACAACCACCTGCCTATCTACCTACCTGTTACTGTGCATTTCAGACTACTATTGTTCGACGGTGAACATTTTATGATAATAATGGATTGTGTGCTCAGATTGAGACAACGTCCTGAAAAATCGGTCGTTTTATCAGGCAGGTCACACTCACCAATATTCGAAGTGCCATTTCTGTTGACGCTTCACGAACGAATCTTGGAACCGCCTCCCAGACCATTTCCTTGACTTCCCAACGCTTATCCGCTTGCGACCACTTGCGGTATCTCAGCGAGAATCACACCTCGGTGTGTTGGTAATACTGTATTGGATGGAAAGCCAATCTTTAACCATTTTTCTTAACCTTTATTGGCCTTATGCTGGCCATCTGAATATGCTGGCCATCTGAATACGCTGGCCATCTGAGCTAGTAGGCTGGCCATCTGAATACGCTGGCCATCTGAATACACTGGCCATCTGAATATGCTGGCCATCTGAATATGCTGGCCATCTGAATATGCTGGCCATCTGAACTAGGCTGGCCATCTGAATGCGCTGGCCATCTGAATATGCTGGCCAAGTGTCCCCTACCCATTTTTAGGATTGGCGGGGGGGGTAAATCACCTACAATTTCTGGCCAAAAACGGGCAAAAAACGCCAAAAAACGGCCAAAAAATTCAATTTTTTTTCAGAAATCGGGGGGGGGTCAAAAGTTTTCTGGCTTTGGGGGATGGAGGATGTCCGACTTTCGGTGGGGGGATCCCCTCACCCCCCGTTACATGTATGGTGTTATCAAATTGATCATCAATTTGACGCATGTTTCCTTTGGGATTGAACCCCATATATCCTTTATTTTTCAATCATTTTCGCTCGTAAAATGCACTTGGGAATTATGTAGGGGTCACAATAATGAAGGTAATCCATTCCCCACAAAATACGCTACAGTGGTTTTTGCCTTGTGTTTTGGATCATCACCCTTCAGGAAAAAAATTTATTGGATGTTTTTTCTAAGGCTGAAGGAACCAAGTGCTCCTTAATTAAGCAAATATATAGAGTTGTTGTATATTTTGGGTTGGAAGGAAAGAAAACCGAATCACAACATCATGGGCTCAAAATGGTCTCCACACCAAAGCAGTTGCATTCTCTTCTGTGTTTGACGCTTCCAGCCATGCATTTGACATTTTATTTTTTGTCTGAACGTCTGTGGAAAAAACCCCCTTAGTTTTTAAGTAAAATAATCGAATTTTCACTCCTCAAAAAAGAAAGCCTTCGAACAATCAAGAAAAGTCCAACAAACGAAATTTCGAGCGAAAATCAATACGTTTTTCTCTTGAACTCGATCGCAAAAACACTTCCTATGACGATCCAATTATACGACAAAGACGCCGACCAATTGTCTGCCTCAAAACCAATGGTCCACAATCAATAGACAATTCACCCTGCATGCCAGGAGCCGTCCAGACTCTAATTTTTAAAGAAGTTCGCTTTTGACCACATAGTTCTTTAGTGGTCAATTTAGAGGACCGCCCGGGTCGAGGACGATCAGCAAAGGGATCGAACTGTTTCTGTTTCTTAAGTTTCTTTTGTATGACACATTAACTTATATTTAAACCTCCGGCTTTCACTCTTAGGAATAGTTTAGTATTCTTGAACATAGACGCGATTTTTGATCGAAAGACTAGCAAAATGGACTGGAATTAACCCGTAATAAATCAGCTTGCACTTAACAAAATTTAAAACGACTAAGGTTTTCGAAATCAGCGAGAAAACTAATTTAGAAACTTTTTCAAAGTGAAATTTAGGTCTTTTAATTTCACAGTAAAAAGTGATTTGAAAACTCAATAGATTTTGTAGTAATCAGTCATGCTGAGGCTGACCTTAAACTTTCGAGCGGCACTGCACCTGCGGTTGGATGCTTTTCCGGAAAGAGTTTGACACGATTTTTTCTACCAGTTATGCGCATGATACCTGCTATGCGGACTTTTCCTTAATTACGCTTACTTTTGTCTCGATCTGCCCATGTTCCAGTAGTTCGGACGATTTTAATGTATTTTCCGCGTGATAATTCTAATCATCGCTTGAATTGTTGAATTGAAATTGTAAAATATAAAAAATGACTCAAAATATGCACATTGAATTGCTGATAGGAGGGGCCATGGATAAAACGCCTCTTTTTATAGCTCAGGTAATATGCCTCAAAAAAGTTCTAAAGTTAAAATTAGATTAGTAATAGTTGTGCCTTGAACAATAAGCCAAGCAATTTAACTGCTCTCTGATTCTTAATTCATAAAATCTAGGTCTGCCTGGAAAATGCTAAAATCGTTGGCGTTAGTGAAATTTTAGCAGTAGCCATCAATTTTAAAGCTAAATCACGCTAAAACTCGATTTTGAAGACGAATTTACTATCGACTGATTTGTTCTAATAAGCAACACACGTGATTCTTCAGATTCTGCCCTGCTTTAGTGTCACTTATACGTGAAATAATTTATTAAATTCTCTAGGTTCCACATTATGCCTTTAAATGTTATTTAGAAACAACAAATTTTTGCATTTTGTACGCATGAGCCTTTATTTCTTTTCGAGTCGGAGTGTGATACAAATGATCAGTGCCTGCTTTGGCAGAATGCCCGGAAAAAATTGCAAAAAAATTAGGGGCAAAACGCAAGTCGGAAAAAATGAGAAAAAATTTCGACGTCCCGAACGTCCTCGAAATGGTAGCTCGTCCAAGGTTTTTCGATTTACGCGCAACGCAAATGCACATTTGATGTTTACATGGAAACCTGATGACGGGAAACAATTTCAACATAAATTACATCGCCAGCTTTTCAAGTTCTGCGGGTGATTCGTCTTCGAAATAGTCTAACACTTTGTTCCTCTAGCAAATTTGAGCATAGTTAAGATTTAATTTATGAGATTGCAGGAAGCCACTTGTTCGCGCTTGTCGAAATTCTTTCCTTCTTTTTTCGATAACGGCATCTACCTTGGATCGATTTTCACCACTGTTATTCACGTAATCATCGTCTTAAACACGCATTAGTTTGGTTTTTATGATATCACTGATTAAAACGCTAATTTGTATTCCGTTTACGATTCATGCACATGGAGTTTGGGTTACGACATTGGCTTAATATCTGCTCTCTCTCTCTCTTGCTAAATGAAACCGACTTCCACGACAAAAGACAGAATTTCGAAAGAATGTTCTTATCAGAAAGAAGGCTGAACTGCTCATCTTGATATGATTTTTTGCTCGAATTTTGTTTTTAAAATTTTTACAATACATACGAGGTTCATCTTTTCATTCTCCTATAAAGCATGGTTCTTCATATTTTAGCTTAAAGCATTGTGAGAGAACATTTTTGCATCGTTTTAAATTCTTTGGTGCTCATAAGCCACTCGAGGATCTTTTGTAAACTCCGGAGTCGTTCAGTCGACAGCTAGTGATTAGCGAGTAAAAATTCATAACAAGCATTATAAGTTCTGATTAATGCTTTTTTAACAATTCATTGCTTTCTTGTTTGTCCAAAACTAATAATGAATTCGTCAAGTCAACAAAATATGCTCACTGCTCAAAGGAATGTACCTACTACTTTTAAAGCGTTTCTAACCATACTGTGAGAATTAATCATCCTTGACGTCATCTTAGGAAGTTTTTGCCTATTATGTCTGGAACAAGATCCCGCATTCATCGGGCACCTATTAAAGATAATTTAGTGCGTCTGAATATTTTCGATAGGTCGTAATTACATCCGTTTAATCTCCTAATTTTCTGTGATTTGTTGCTTTTCGACTTGACGCTGAATACTCGCGGAGAAATAAAAATATTTCGACAATTCAGTGCATCTCTTCAAGTGTCTACTCTAGTAACATCTAAGCATTCAAGGATCTCTAATCTAAGGGATCACAGAGAAAAATTTTTTGTCCACTCATTACTCCTTTGCTATTCGTGACCAACAGTGGACTGAATTATGAACAAAATGAATAATCGTACTGGTGGTTTACTCGTATAATCTGCTCTTTTGAAGCGAAAAATTTAATCCGTTGCTCCTCTCTCTATCAGTGCACTTTTTATCAGTTTGATTGAACAAATAAAAAATGCAACTCTAGGAGCACAATTGTCCTGTGTTTGATGTATTTGAAGAACAGTCCTTTTTAACTCCATCGTAACTCCAAAAATGGCTACATGTCGGCCGTTGTGTAAAAATTTAATTTTTTTTTAAATTATCTTGTTCACGTATTTCAGCATTGACTCAAATGTATAGGTACCTATTCTTATTCCAAACGTGTCAAATCTAAGTTTGGGACACGTTCTTTTCAGCTGCTTGCTAATTCAGGTAAGTATAGTCTGTTTCACGAAACCTGGTGCATGGATAGCAAACCTGGAATCGATGCTAATCGATTACACAAGTGGTTTAAATTGAAGCAGCAATCACGATACTGTGCATAATAATTGATACATAAATGAAACTTTACCATGCAGAATTGTATTACAGTGAACTGTCTACAAACCACTTTTGTAGCTGCTCGCTAGATCGCTGAGAATGGATTCCCATGCACAAGGTTTCGTGAAATAGACAAAAGATATGTACTCGTACTCATACATGATCTGGGGGTGGTTTTCACCCCCAGACCTTCCTCCCAGAAAAATTTTCAACCTCCGCAAAATTTTTTCACTCACCCCCAGAATTGACGATTTTTTGATAGTTCCCAAAAATTTTCTAAAAATTTGTAGAAAAGATGCTTTAAGCGTTTTTAGCTATCTATTTGCGCAAAAGTGTCAATATCGGCGCCTTGAGCCATTATATTCATGTTTTGACTATATTTTGTTCAATTTGTTCAGACTTTTTTGATTGTTTTTCGACATTTTTTATGTTTTATGCTCTAGAAAGATAGAGCATCGTCAAAAACGCTGAAAAACGATATTTTTGACGCTTTGGACCCAAAAAAGGCATTTTAATTTCACTCCCCCAGAATTCCCATGCTGTGCATGTATGCTCGTAATGTGACCGAAACTTTGTACTCGTTCTTTTAGAATCTACACCCGGCTCGAATAACGCGCTTGTTACGCTTATTATTGCAAACTATCATTTTATTACGGATTTCTCGTATTTTTGCGTAACTGTGCACTTAACATAAGCTGCAGCCTACATACTACATTTTCTTATACGTTTTGATTTAACACGATTTTTCTTATCCAGAACGTGCAAAATCAAACGAGAAGATAATGCAGTGTCTAAATATCCTGCTTTCTTGATGCATGGCCACGAAAATTGCTTCGGGGATTTCGTTCTCTAATATCACCGATTCTTGTTGCCGCCGTAAAAGTAGGCATACTTTTAGTCACAATTTCGACATAATGATCCTTCCGGCCCGGAAATCATTTTGTGTACATGCTTCTCAACCTCATTTGAACCAAAAACTAATCTTTTAGACTAGAAAGTCATTAATTTTGAAGCCGCTCAAGTAAATGACGATGCTTCAGCTTCCCGCGCACATGATTATTTTCTCATTTAGAAACACGTATGCATAAAGTATTTATGCTTCTCGGTGGTGTTCCGCTTACTTACAAGCAGCTTTATATTATTAGGCGAGAAGTTGTACAGAAACGATAAAAGATGAAAAATCGCACCTATAACAAGCGTAAGCGAATGTCCCTCAATCTATTCTTCTGCGACGAAGATCCTACTGGGAAATCGGGAGTTTAAGTATCTAAACCTTATAACTGGCTTTTATTTGCCTGATTAGTTTAAGCAAGAAAAATCTAATAATGGATTTCCTTGTATGAGAGAAATTGCCAAAATGAAAAGGTACCTACCTACCATAATGAACTACCCGTCTGTATTCCTCGCACGTACCATATTGCATTCCTATTTATTACACCGCGTATCAAATAAACGACACACGCGTCCGTTAGCTAGTTTTTCGGCTAACCGATTAGCTAATCGTTTATTTGTTTGCGCATTTTGTTTTTTCCCTTGAAACCGTCATTTACGTGAATCCGTGCTTCTATTAGCAATACAGTTACAATAGCTTGTTTCATGAGAGGGTGCAAATCCGTTTTATTCTCATTATTCGCCGTTTAATTGGCCAACTTGAATTGGGTTTTTAGAATGGAGTCTCTCATTTACAAAATGTTATTGCGCGCTTTTTGACCTATTATCCCGTTTCACAATGGATATGATTTCTCGAACAATAGGATATAATCAAAGGCAAATAATCTAACGAACTGCGCACATAATGCTCGAATGTACGAAGATCCTTGATATTTTGTGCCCGGCGTGTAGCAAGGTTGATTTTTACATATTTCTGCATCACTCGGTTTCCTCTTGATAGGTAATGAGACCTTTCTTACGTAAAAAAACTCTTGGCGAATTACATTTCTGTGTTTTTCCAAATTTTTGCAATCAATCTTTCCAACTGTGGTCATTAATGTGGCGTGTGTAAAGACGGGACGGGAATGATGCGCGAAATAAGCTGTTTGCTTATGACTTATAACGTATTTTGCGTAATTATGCATTTCGCTAAATGTTTTGCGTTACCAAATCTTATCGTTTAAGTTAAATGCGCTTAGCAGAGATTGATTTTGTCATTCCATTGAAAAGATTAACTTTTACCCAATTTTCGTCTGCAGCGTAAATTCTAGTTTTAAAAATGAGAATAAATATTAAATGACTCCCAAAAAATCTGACTATTAATCAGAATTTAGACGGTGGAGCGAGGAGCGCTGTTTTACATCAATTGATGCGAGGATATAAGTACCAGACGTGCATGTAGGAAGTTAGGTGATTTATATCCCACAAAGAAATATTATAAGAAAAGGATGAAATTAAGGACAAGAGCTTTTTCAAGCTGAAATGGCCTTAAAAGTTATTACAATGCTAAGATATCATAAAAGCTGCCTTTACTGATTTCCAGGCACGTAGCTCTGGGGGGAATGGGGTTCCGGACCCCCCCCCTAAAATTCAGAAAAATCGGAAAAATATGACTTTTTAAACGTTGTTTTGTGCTAGTTTTAGCCTTTTTGGGCTTGGTCCCCCCAAAATTGGTGTTGGTCCCCCCAACATGGGACGGCCAGCTACGTGCCTACTGATTTCTGGTAAATTTCGAGCACGTAGCAAAAATCTTTTGATTTTAATCTATTTTTAGCCTAAATTTGAATGTATTATACCCAAAACCTTTTCCATTTAGTTCTTCCATCGACTGCAATGGACGTTTTGTAAGAGTAAGTTTAGGAAAGACTGTCCAGATTCATTAGAAATTTTTCGTAGATGGGCTTGCAATACAATAGATTTTTTGCCTACACTCGTTAGCTTTTATGCTGGAACTCAATCAATATTTATATCTCTGAAAAAATTCTTGAAAGCCTGCTGAAAATCTTAAGTAAATTCGTTAGATTTCTTTCACTTTTTTCTTTGAAGCAAAAAGTAAATTAATCTTTAATTAACATCGCCCTCGGACGTAATGCCGCGATGAAGATAGATAGTTAATGAAGCAAGGTGGTCTTCGTTCTATTTTGATGCAATTAATTTTGGCTTAAAACCATATGTTTTACTTTAATATTTTTGTAAAAAGGACACTATGTGTATTTTATGTGTTAGTATAAGCATGTTGCCGCGCGCTGAAGGCATTTTTAGCTAACATGCGCATGTTTCGATTGAAGAAGTTTGTTTAAGTCCTGACTTATAAACTTAATTTAGTCAATTTTCGTATATGTGATATCATTAGTTAAACCTTCTTTATCGAATCTAGCTTTCTGTTAGCATTCGAAATTTTCATGCTTCAAATGACGAACTCAAATGTTCACCTTCTTGCGAACATGATTCTATCCTAAAATCGATGTAAGTTTGTAATTTGGAAGAAATTTGGTTGAGGAAAACCCTGTCTTTGAACTTAGCTTAAGAGGGCGCAATCAGAAAACGTTGATACTTCCTTCTTCAGTTTACGAACTTCGTCCCAGATATCTTTTTTTACATTGCAAGCACGTTGATATGCGCTTGCGTATTATTTTCTCTCGGTAACATTCTCCATGTGTACATGGAACTCAGTTTTCAGAGTCTTTACTGTAATTTAGAATAAAAGGTAGACAAATCGCACTTGCTAGACCTAGACAGTTCCGCGTATCGCAAAGTAATGATTTTGGGTTCTCATGACGCACAAAGTATTTTTTCTAGAAATTCAATTTTTTCGCCCGCAAAACATATATGCACGAAATCGTTCAGAATAAAATCAACCTAAAGGGGTACTTATTTGCTAAACGTAATAATTTAGAATAAACAAAATAATCATTTAATGTTGTGTATTCGAACGAGCTTATTGCGTTTTCTCGAACACATTTTCTGCTCGATAATCCGTCATTTGCAAAAGATAATTGGTATAGACTTTCGACGGATTGATTTGCTGATTTGATGGATACAAAACATACCGTCCCGAAGTTATTTCTCTTAAGCCTGATTTATACTTCACGCGAACCGCGCCGCAAAGGGGTTTTGCGGCCACAGTATGCCCAAAAATTAGTCAACCCTGCGCGAATATTCTGCGGCAAAATCCGCTTGCCGCGCCGCGTCGTGCATTTATACTTCACGCGGCGAGCTCGCCGCGTGGACAAAAAAACCAGCGACAAGGTGGCGCCTCACCGCCGCTTCGCAGCCGCTTCGCGCAATGCCTTTATACTTCTTGCGAAGTGCCGCAGAATATTGCGTAAATCGATACCTCATTAAAATTCAAAATGATTCGACGTCGACACTCGGCTCGAAACCTCATTAGCATTCGCAAGAGCAATGGGCTTTTTGACTTTTGCGGCGCGGCGAAAAAATGGCCGAAAAAGCTAAAAATAACAATTTTGACTCCTTGCGGCGCGGCAGAAGTATAAATTGGAAAGCGGCGAAAAAATCTAGACTTTTGCGAATCAGTCCGCGGCGCGGCGGCCGCGTGAAGTATAAATCAAATTGCGGCGGCGAATAATTCGCCGGCTGCCGCGCCGCAGCTCGAAGTATAAATGGGTTTGCGCGAAATTTCTGCGGCGGCCGTTGCGGCAATTTCTCGCCGCTTCGCTCGCCGCGTGAAGTATAAATCAGGCTTTATCTTTTCGATGTGGAGTTAATTGGGTGAAAAAGTGAGATTCATTCGACAGATTTCTTACTGCAGATACGCTATTTCTGCGGATGACGAATGTAATAGCCCGATTTTTATGTATCATTCGAAAACGGTCAGAACGGCAAGTAGAGTTTTGCATACGAGAAATTCCTACAATATTTCACTAACTGTGTCAATAGAGCTAAGCCGAAAAAATTGAGAATTACGGCTGAACGATATGTAATGAAATGATTAGTCTCTTGCTGAGCCTGACAATTTTTTCTGTTCGCAAACCATGATGCTATTCATAATTGCATTAGGCAAACCACGAGTTCGAATCTTGTTTTTTGGGCTAATTTTGATTCTAAAAAATGATGGGTCGACTCTAAATTACCTTTTGATCTTGAATGGATTGTAACTTGTGTTAGTTTTGTTTCCATTTCTCTCACACAATGATGGAATTTCTGTGGTCTTAATACTATTAAGCATACATATTCAGGGTCAAAATTTTGGGCTTTTATTGGCCCAGAAATTTTTCAAAAGTCAAAAAAGGCCAAACGATTGATGGTAAGGGTAAAAACATGGGTTTTTTATGTTCCTCATCAAACATTATCCATTAGTATCGTTGGATCATCAAGCGAAAATAAATTTGATAAATTTATATCTAAGGTTCATTATTAGTTTTTAGATTCTGAAGGTCCGAGCCCTCCCCGCATATGTGTGTGCTTATAAGCACACATGGA
Source organism: Mermis nigrescens (assembly GCA_036768485.1). Taxonomy (NCBI): domain Eukaryota; kingdom Metazoa; phylum Nematoda; class Enoplea; order Mermithida; family Mermithidae; genus Mermis; species Mermis nigrescens. The sequence continues at coordinate 133,860 of JAVLUZ010000705.1, forward strand.
CGTGGGGGTTTGGGGGTATGCACCCCCCCAGAAGTTGAAATACCCCCCCCCAGAAATCAAAATACCCCCCAGAAAAATTTTTTTTGCTTTTTTACCAATTTTTTGATGCCATTGGATAGTGCTCGATGAGAAACGTCGAAAAATGGTGTTTTTTCGCCATACAACCACTTTTAAGACCATTTTTCGACCTTTGAAAATTTTTTCACCCCCCCCCCAGAAATGTTTTCACCCCCCCCAGAATTTCGGTGCTGCCCACCTATGCTTATAAGTAAGCGACCATTTATCTCAGTGAGCACAGTATTCCAGTGACTGCGGATCATCCTTTGATCGCCTAAATTAAATTTAAGCGCAAACTACGATATGTTTATGGGCCTCTAGTCTGATTCCGGTACTGAAAATTTGCAGATAACGTAACAGAAAAGCTGAGCACATCATTTTTCTTTATTTCGGACCGCCATTTCATTTTTTTATAGAAGGACGAAACCCTAACTATCAAAAAATCATGAACATTTCTTGCGCACAAAATGGCGGGCTTTCTTGTTTTAGCTGTGTATGATTCTTGTAAAAACCAATTTCTGACTCACTATTTTTTTCGCAGTGTTTCCTGATGTAAGATGAAAACAGTCATAGAAATAGTCATTTTCCTGACTCAAACGTCGAATTGCTGGATCTTCGCTTTTTCTATTTGTCGAATTTCTTTTATGGTTTGTCGGATTCGCTTCTTGTATTGTTTTATATGACCCGCCCGCCAATTTTGGATTTTTTCAGCCATCTCAGACGATTTCTTATTCTATTTCTTTTTGATACTTAATATTTCAGCACATTTCATAAAAACCTATTATGCAGCTAATTACACATTCATTGCCATTTTTAAAATATAAATATGACGTAAAGATATCAACAAATCATAAAATTCGCACAGAATGGCTGAAATTTATTAAAATATGTATCTCCATCTGTAAAATTGTGCGCTTGGAGGAAAGCAAACAGTAAGCAACGTAGTGCAGACCCTAACATTTCTATTAGAAAGTAATAATACTCAAAGCTGTGACAATCTAAAAGATAGCACTAGAGCCGATTGCAAGATGTCGATTGGGTTATAGTTTTTTAGGCGTAAACTGAGCTTAAAAATTGTCGTGGGATGTTAAAACTTTTATCTTAAAATCGCAGGACATCACCCGATAAGTATTTGAAAATGTGAGGGAGAGGCACATTAATTCACTATTTATGACTTTCCAGCCCGGTTCTGCTCGATAGTCACAAAATCGGAATAGATTAATGCATTAAACATAAATTTTACCATAGCTCTACTTGAATCAATGTGGGATTTCTTCTGCTTGTCTTAAGGCCCGTTCACACGGCGGCAACAAGCGGCCACCGGCAACCTGGTGGACGGTGGCCGGTTGCCGCAGGTCGCTAGCGCAAAATAAGACGGCAACTAGCAGCCACCGGCCACCGGCAACTTGGTGGCTGGTGGCTGGTTGCTGCCGGCAACAACCTCGTTCACACGAGTATTAACCTGGTGGTGGCAACTCATCTGGGCAACCTGCAGAAAATAGGTATCTATGCCATTTTAGTACGATATGGCTCAAGCGAAGGCTGCTTGTTCTGTAAAAAACTAATTTTCTGACGTAAATTTAAGTTTTTTAGAAAGCCAATAGAGTCAGTAAATGTCATTAATGAGTACTAGCCTTAAAATTTTATAAAAATTTGAAAAATTATGAGAAAAATGGCTAAAATCATCAAAAGTACACATCTATTCTTAATTGCGCCCAAATATTATTTGACGACAGAGGGGCGGCCGCCCCTCCCCGCCCCCTCTAAATCCGCCAGTGAATCAAACATATAATTTGAGTTTAATTCAAAAAGAGTACCTACTTGAATAATTATTGATTTTCTTCACAGTTTACTAATAAACACCTGCAGAAAAATCGACAGCAATGTAAAATAGTGCAGGCGTGTGCTAAAAATAGCAGGTTGCAGCCAAAGTTCGAGCATTGTTCGATCCAGTGGCGGCAACCAACATGGTAGGTTTGTACAGGTTGCCGCAATATTTTGCCTAGAAACCAGCGGCCACCGGCCACCGGCCACCGGCCACCAGAACCTGGTTGCCATGTCATTTTTTGCTAGCAACCTGCGGCAACCGGCACCGGCCACCAGGTTGCCGGTGGCCGGTTGCCGCTGGTTGCCGCCGTGTGAACGGGCCTTTAAGTATTAGATTTATTTCTCATTTTTGCATTATCTGTTAGCAGGAATTCAGTTATTGCGACGGATCATACTGAGATTAACGGATTAAAGTCAAATAAATGAACACGATCAGCATAACGGCCACATTGTCATCCAGTCTACCAGATTCAACCCTTTTCAATCATGATAACTCGAGTAATTCCTCGTCAACCACCGGAGAAGGCACCGACGTGGATCAGATGATTGTCTACGGAATTTTGTTCCCAGTGATCGTGCCCGCAGGCATATTCTTGAACGCCTGCTCGTTCATCGTGCTCAATCAGCCGACGATGAGATCCAGCATTAATTTATACCTGGCCGCCCTGAGCTTTTTCGACGGTTTATTGCTGTTCTTGTCGCTGATTATGTATCCGGCTCTTGCTTATTGCGAATCCGATTCGAATCAAGCGATCAACCCGGCGAGTCAAAGCCGATGGACTCATTTTTGGTAATTCTTTCATTATTGTGAAAGTCACGATTTCAATTCATTCTTATGATGTAGACCTTTTCCCTGAAATCCTACAACTTCATTATTAATATTCGTATGGGAGCATGGCGGTCTTTACTTGGACTCTTTATGCTCTTTTGATATCATTTTTTACTGGTTATATTCAAACATGCATTGAGAATTTAGGAGGCGGTGAAATTTTGAAGTGCCATGTTGGGTTCAAAAACAGTACTCGTGAAAATGTCATTTTTCGGCAATTTTGACGATTTTTTGACTTATATATCGTTGAAACAATAAAAAACAACGAAAAATATCAGAAAAATTAGATTAAATTGAACAAAATATAATAAAAACATGAATATAATTCGCAAAGCGCCGATTATTTGAAGCAAACAGATAGCAAAAACGCTCAAAACTGGATATTTTCTACAATTTTTTTCGAAAATTTTTGGAAAATCGCGATTTCTGGGAGGGTGGAAAACCCCCCTGACAAAAACCCCTCTCCCAAGATCATATATGCTTATATTACGGCTCGCTGAATCCCAAAATTGTAGATTTTTACTCCTTAGCTGATCCCTGGCCGACCATGCTGTCCAACTCTGTTTGAATCATAAGCATGCGAAGAAGCGAAATTTCTTAACTGACATGAATATAAAGGATTAAACATTATCGAACCTCTTACATGTGCTCGTGCTAATGCATAAAAACATAGTAAGTGTTATCATAGACTCGGTTGCCTATGCTTTGTTCAATTCGCGTCATCGTTAATTTTTGTTTTGACGACTTATTATTGGTTTACTCAATAGCTTGTGCAAAGAATTCTTACGCAGATTCGTAATCACTCGGATTTGCATAATTTTTCATGACAGGTGCACGTATCTTTATTCTTCTGGAGGATTAACTTATCCACTATCATGCATGGCACACAGTGGATCTGTATGGACAATGGTAACGATTACGATAGACCGATTCATAGCAATCAAGTGGCCTCTGCAAGCTAAAGATTGGCTAACCACGGATCGAGCTCGGTTTTTCATAATTATCACGGCTGTTTGGTCAGTTCTGTACAATCTGCCTCTATTTTTCGAATTAACTTTTAATGAAAAGGTAAATAAGTAGATTATTTCGCTGTTTGGTTTATCATTGGTTCGAAAGATCTTGGGACTGAACCATAAATGGGCGGCAACCGAATTCTGGGGGTCTGCATGGGGCAGAACTAGCAAAAATTTTAAGAATGCCATAAATTTATTTCTGGGGTTTACCGTAATGTTGGGGGTATTTTGGATTCTCGAGCGGGTCGAAACCACACAAACCCCTCTCCACCACAGGACCGCGTGTGAACTGAACTCTCAGAAAAATCTATCTGATTCTGCATGCAGTGCGTGCTCCCAGATATTACCAGATTTTGAAGAATGCGCCACTGATTTTTCACTTTGAAAAAACTATTTTTTTAGGATGGATCGTGATTTTTCTAGCCTGTCAAGTACAGTTGGAAGAATTTCCACTTCTTATACAGAAATCCACGTGAAAAGCGTAAAGTATATTGTTTTTTGAATAGACCGCTAAAAATTAAAAATTAAAAGCTGAAAACTTAATTCAGAAAAAAATCACAGTGAATTGCTTTTAAAAGTTACGTCTGTTACTTACTCGTACATGTGTGCGTGTTAGGAAATAATTTTTTGAAGGGCAATTGTTTTCATTTCCGTTAATTACTGTTAAGCAGGAATTGATCTTTAGAATCGAAGCTAAAAATTAAAGGATATGTATTATAAATTGCATTGAGAAAATTATTTTTATCATTTAATCATTTTTAGAATTTAGCTTCTTGTTTCTATTTGAGGTTAAAAAATTATAATTGCATGCAATTAAAAGTTGTTGAGTTAGATCAAAAACGCTCTCGATACAGGATAACTTGATCTTGAGTCAAAAGCCCTGAGTATCATAATAACTGTAGATCCACACAGTCAAAAGTTCTGGAAAGGGGTAAACCGAGTTTTCTTAGGGGGGGGGTAAATTATTAATTTTTACGGCTAATTATTGCGCTAAAATGATGAATTTATGTTGATTTTTTAGATATTTTTGTCGTTCCTTCCCCCTCCCCCGTCAAAACCCGTGAAATTCTTTGTTTCGTTGCAGTTTACTCTTCTTGAATATTCGTGATTAAGTTTGCATGAAAACAAATGATAGTGAGAATGATGGAATGACTTGGACTATCAAATATGCATAAAATAATGGACAAAAAGTGTCTGAATGAATAAGTGGACAGAGTACTACTCGAAAAATACGTCAGATTATACTGTTGGGCAATAGTTTTTGGTCCGCAAATGGTCTAAAGGGGGTATGCCTTTTAAAAGTTGTGGAGGGGAATACCCCCATATCCCATTCCCAGTGTGCATGTGTGATAATAACTGTTTATTTTGACTGACCGGTTTAAGCCCTAAAATTCTGTAAGTTGATCTAGCCTGAAGTCATAATCAAAACAACCTTCTTCAACGTCAAGCCTCGTTTATAACTTTATCTCGCCAATTATGTAGGGTCAATAGGGGTGGCCGCCCCCCAGAAAATCCGCCCGTGACATCAACAACCGACTTAAGCTAAATTTAATCAATCCAAAGCTTTTTATTTACTAATGTGATCCGACGATCATCTTGGACTTTTTTGCGTCGTTTTCACTTAAACTTTATGAAATCAGAATCACTTGGCTTGTTGAACCAAATAATCTTTTTATCATTTCCCTCTAAATAAGTTTTGCCTGCCGTTCAAATTAACAGATATGTTGTTAATTTTTAGGGCGAATTGGTTGTCGCTCCATTCCGTTTGAATCCTTATTATGTTACGTATTATAGAGAATATTGTTATCTGATATTCATGTTCGCTGGACCGGCTTTAGTTAGCATTATACTCAACGTCTTTGTCACACAGTCCGTGCGACGTGCGTATAAAGTGAGTTTTTCTTATTTATTTGTGCAAAAAAATCCATAAAATACGAAGCTCATTACTAGGAATGGAAACAAAGTAAATTACATTAATCCCGCACTTTAAATTTTATGGAAAAAATTTAGATTAATCTGAATTGATAAGAATTTAATACGTATTTATTATAGGAACACGCCGCTGTTATAAGATATTGATCTTAACGAGAAAAACAACCGGAAAAGTCGGAAAAAATTGAAAAAAATCATTTGTCCGTAATTGGCCATCAGATCACCTGTGAAGCGTTTTGACGGATTAACTAAGAAAATTGATCTTCATTTGGATATCTTAACGCCGATTTTTTCTATATTTGACTCTATTACGGATAATTAGATCGTGCAGAAAAAGTGCAAAAAAATTATGCGCGATAACCGGAAAACAAAAAATGTATCAAAATATTAAAAATATTGATATATTAAATCTTAAAATGATATTATTGAAAAATAATAAAACTATCAGACTAGGATAATATTTTCTTAGAAAATTGCGTTGAATTTAAGACGACTTGACGGAAATTTCGCTAAGCACTAGTACATAATGGAATCAGCTTTAGTGCGCACTGCGCACCATACACAGGCAGCAACAAAATTATGGGGGGTCTGATGGGGCTAAATTGCCAAAAATAGCACCGAGAAATCATTTCTGGGGTCTATTGATTTGAGGGATTTCAGATTCCGGGAAATCCAGAACCCTCACGCCCATGTGTGGTATGCACTAATTGGTAACTTAACGAGTAGTAAATGAAATTTCAGGTGCGCCAGCGTTTATCGGGACGCGAAGAAAAAGAACGACGATGCACGTTAACTGCTATTTTGGTCGTTGGAACCTTTCTTATTCTAAATTTGTTGGCATTACTGAACAATTTTCTAGAAAATATTGTGAAGGGCGACTGGTTTAGAAAGTTAACGTTTGTCGGGAATTTTATGGTTGTCCTGAATTCCTTGGCCAACTTCGTCATTTACTGCGTTTTAGGAAATCGTTTCAGGTACTATACTCGTACTTAATTTGAATTTTTAGTGATTTTAAGGATTTATTTGATAACACAGATTGTATGTACGTATGTACGCAAGCATAGTGATGGAGAGTCCTTTTCAAATAAATTTAGCATTACATAAACCTTAATTTGGCAGTTTTATGCATAAACTAATTCAAGATTACGATTAGCCATTCAGCTAATCATAGGCGAGCATAGGTAAATTCCTGCTCATACCGACCTTTAAACAGTATGGTATGGTGCCTTAACATAAGAAAATAAATGTTATTCCAAAACAAGTTTTTGAGCAGGGAAATGTATGCATTCCCTAGTTCTTTTACGATCTTATTCAATATTTTTTTATCAAATTTTTTTGTTCAAATCGCTTCAAGCCATCACAAAGGATAAGTCTTTTTCGAAGTATTTTTTATCCAATCTGACCGAGCCTCCATATATCTTTTTTCATCAGCTTTAAGTCGCGTCGCTATGCTAATAGTTTATCATTCTAAACACCAAAAATCGTCAGTCAGTTTTCGAATGACCTAAACAATTTTTTTGCTTCTCGCTTCCATATATTATCGTTAATATACGCAAGCTTATATTTTAAGCAAGCGGTAATTAATAACCTTCCATTTAATCAATTGTGAGAATTATTCTTCAGTGTGTCATTTGAACTTCTCCAACAGCTGTTTAGAAAGTGGATTTGTGACCAATGTCTTATTTTTTCATGTTATTTGCGCGTGACGCGCATTTCGCTCCAAATGGTCCGCTTCTGTTTCTTTGATTTATGTAGGCGGTATCTATAATCTTTATCTATTAGAATGCTTGTGCAAAAATCAGAATAGGGGGAGTGAGAATCTCAGCTTTTGAGGGATAGGTTGGGTTTCGGCCAATGGCCTAACTGAGATAAATTGAATAGATAAATTGAATTAAATTTTCCCTATAAACTTGGATAAATTGAATTTCTGACTTGATTTGCTGCATAACTATTTGCCATTATTTTTTGGACTACTTAAGTTCATATAAAACAGTTTAAAGCCAATAAAGGTACTGCACTAATCCTTTATCCTTTGCAAACATGAAAGTCAGAGGTCTCAAAATTGATCAATAAAAATTAAAAAATTAGTGATCTTTTGAGGCGAATTTGAGCTAAACGTTTGGGCCATTGTCTGTTAGTAAAAATGTTAAGTGTGCATCAATTGCGACAGTTTAGCTGACTCCTAAATTCACCGCTGTCTGTTAATACATAGCATAAAAATATTCTAAAGGGTTGCTCGACATCGAATTGTTACCGAAATTTTTAGAACACTTCTGGATTTTTAGCAGAAGTAGTTTACTTATTATCCGTAGCAGTACCTAATAAGAGGGCAAAGAAATTTTAATAAATTAACTTTATTTCAAGCAACAAGTCATTGAAAGACTTGATTAATTGCGGCACAAAATATCTTTTCAAAATACCTACATTACATTCATTCGCTCATAATATCAAAAGAGTGGCTAATTTTTAAGGGAAAGTCTTACTCTTAATGGCATTCTACCTTGCTACATGGAAGTAAATGCAAAATTCTGCTCCAGAGTAGGTATTTAGCAATTTTTATAGACGTTTATGTGCCTATTTTGCCTCATTGTTTTCTGTATGTCCGTTTTCGTCATTTACCATACATTTTCGCCTCCACCTCCAGTCCAGCGTGAAGTAACATAATGATTGTGGGCATTTTTTCAATCCAATTTAAAAAATTTTAGCCGCTTTTATTTAATTGACTTAGGCATGTAATTCTGAAGCGTAAAAAGAAAGAAAGATATCAGTTCACGACGCGCATTCTGAGCGGTTCACGAACATAACATCTTTTCATTTTATAATATGCATATGCATGTTTGTAGATTTGAGCAAGCCTATTCTTGAATCAGTGTGATCGCCGAGATTTTCATACCCACGTACGGTTACTATCATACATGGGAACCAAATTCTGAGGTGTCCGATGGGGCGAAATTGCCAAAAAATAATATCAAAAGTTAATTCTTGTAGCTTATCGATTTTTGGGGTGTCCGTAAGATTCTGAGGGTCCAGCATACACGTTGGCGTGGGGAGGGGGTTTACACCCCCCAGAAGTTTAAAAATCTGCAGATTACTGTAGACCCGAAAATTTTACTTTTAGTAACATTTTTAGCGATTTTTGGCAATTTCATTTTACCAAACCAGATTCCCCCAGAATTCTCTTGCTGCCCATATGTGGTTACCATTCCTCGCAGATTCTTGCCTTTTTAAGAACCTAATATATAATAATCAAAATTAAATCAATTTGCTAAAAAGTTAAATATTTTTGTCTCATTTCTTTTTAAACGATATCGTCACTAATTTCAGACGAATGTTTTGTAAATTATTTTGTAATCGATGCTACCGCTCCGACAAAAACGACGTTTTCCAACGAAGTAGCCTTCATTACGGTTCGACGAGGCGACCAGAGACAAGCTTTCGCCATATGCACAGTTCTAATGCTATTCACAATTGGCATCAACAGCTTTCGACCATGACTTCGTCGACCACGAACGGGTCTCCGCAACCAAAATCTATCATCAAGCAGAGCCACAATCGTGGTGACAGCGCAAACAATAACAATTGTTGTTTGAATCTAGCCAAACAAACGCTTGTGCATCGGTTGCAGGGAGAGCGCAACAGCCAACAATCGATTGCGTACCGTACTTCGCCGTCTGAATACATTCAAAGACGACCCTTACTTTTAGGTGAGTTGCTTCGCGCTTGTAGAATTTAGTACACATATGTGTTTCCTTTTTATTCAAGAAAACCTGAGGAAAAATTAAATCAGCCTGCGATGGTGGTTTATTAGGCAAATTAGGTTGTTATGAAATAAGTAGCATGCTTCTTTCAACGCAATAATGCTGCCAGTGTTAGATTAATAAAGACCGGATTTTTTCGATCGGAAAATTCATTTCGTGCAAAACATGAGCTAACATTTTTGTCTCAATTTCGTGCAATTTTGCACGTAAATAAAGCCGTTCATTCGAACAAAAACTTATTGATAGCAACGACATTATGCGCTTCAATGTTTTGGCGTAATAAATTATATCCGCCATCAGCCAAAATCACCTTGTACTGGGATAATATCTTTTAGAGTCCACCGAGACCGGTGGTGCATAATAACAACTTAAACCAGAGGTCAGGGTTATTTTCTAATTTAAAAGATTTAAGAGCGAGGTTTTAACATGCTGCAAACGAATTTTCACTCTATAAGGCCATCTAACAGTTTAGCAGCCTCATTGTACGAGTATATTCTCATTGTTCGTATATTATCAGTCCTCGTTTTTCCAACTTTGCAATAGCGTCGGGTAAAGAAAATTAAAAATAGGGTTCATCCTCCAGCACTCAAAAAAGATAAATTTGCTAACCTATTTTCACGGCAGTCGAATCTTTATCAGGCAGACTTTCCAAAAATGCACTAATTTTGACTAAATTCCTGCAGTAGTAAAATGCACAATAATTCAGGTTCCTCAACGAGTGACTATTAAAAAGATTATCATAGATGCACAGCATAGCCGATCTGGGGGTCAGCCGGTCTGAGGATTAGTTAGTGTGCTTTTTTGAGCCGAAATGACCTGAAAAACTGGTATAAATGCTAAAATGGCATACAAACGGCATTATTTCACAGTATTAGGACAATTTAAGCACTTTAAAAAAATATAGGATTCTCATCCATTTTTGACCTTCGTTTTGTCGCATTTTCCCACAATATTTTCCATTTTTCAATTCTGTTGGTCTAGAACCTTAAACAATCTGAAAAGTTTTTTTAGAAAAGGATTTCTTTGATATTGTTAGCATGAATTTCAATTTCATTGCATTTTCGCTAAAAGTGCGCAATTTCATGAGAAATCTCCGAAATTTCACATTTTTCATAATTTTGGGCAAAATAATGCAGCCATAGACTTTAGAAACGTTGTACGAATCTCTGCGTCCGAAATCTTTCCCAATAGTACTTTTCATCCTTAAAAATTCGCCGTCTAATTCTCAAATATGGAGTTAAACTTGTTTTTTATTCCCTAGAGGTTTATTGCCGATTTTTATCAAGAAATACATCTCTTAGCTTTTGATAAAAAATTTAGCATTTTAACAATTCTATGTCAGTAGTCACTTAGATTCGAACAACAACCGACCTAAATAAGTAAGCATAGGTGTATATACATATTTTATTTCGCGGAATGTGCCTATTTGAAAGCTTAAACTAATTTTGTATTCGTGCAAAATAAAAAAATGACTACAATTTCAACATTCGCTTGAAAGTGCTTAATTGCTTACTTTTAGTCAATACCAAAGACAATACAGCCGGCAGTCATACGTTGACCGTGACATCTATTTTTAAAAGTCATTTGGGACCACCAAGTCACGTGATTAAATTAAGTAAAAACATTTCGAGTGATCGACCTGTGACGATTATTAGCTCTAGTCGATCGTTAAATCTCCCTGAGGCAGAATTGGCCGAACCCTTGATTCCACTTGAAAGAAGAGGACATTCTTTGGGCGAGAAGGATTCTAAACAGTGGTGGTTGGCCAGTGGTGCTGGACGGAAAGTCGACGACGAAACGGCATTTATGAACAGTTCTAATGCATAGGTCACTGTGTCGTATCTTATTGTCAATGTTTCATGTACTCATATTCGATTTTTATGTCTTGTTATTTCACTAATGTTTTTCTCGTCAGCTTTTTGTAAGACAAAAGAGAAGCGTGCTTTTATTTTATCACCATTCGTGAAAATTTTAGCGATGTTAGGTAGGTACCTTAAGGATGGGGGAATTCTCTAGTATTCAAGTTTGTGGTTTGTGACATTTTTATGTTTGAGTAAGAAATAATTAAAACACTCAATGATTTACAGAACAAAATAGACATACGCATGCAAAATAATTTCGTATCATTTCATTGCCTATGTTTCACCAGTTATTCGTTTTGACCTGAAATGAGAAAATTCGTTTAAAATGTAGAAAAGTAAGCACTTGTAAACATACATGTACAGTATGTGAATTTGGGGGGGGGGGGTCAGGCAGGCCAAAAAAATTTTAAACAGTGCTTTTTTGGCTAAAAACGATGAGTACGCCTCAAAAACACTCTTTTCTGACGTTACGTACAGTGCCCGTTTTTAAATAAAATATAGTTCAAAAACGCTAAAAAGGCACAATTTTTACAATTTTTACGAAAAATCGACAACTCTCAGAGAGGGGAGATCACAGCCATTTTGCAGGGGTCAGTAGCCACTCTGAGAGGGTCAAACCACCCGAAAAACACTGCTTGTAGCAACACCTGGGTGTGGGGGTATGCAATACCATGAGACACCAAAATACCCCCCCCAGAATTCAATTTTTGAATTTTTTCGTTTTTCGCAATTTTTTGATGCCAATGAATAGTGCTCGATGAGAAACCATAAAAAATGGTGTTTTTCACCATACCACCACACATGGGCGTGGGGGGGTTTGGGGGGTATGCACCCCCAGAAGTTTAAATACCCCCAGAAATCAAAATACCCATCAGAATTCAAATTTTGAAATTTTTTTGCTTTTTTTGCGATTTTTTGATGCCATTGGATAGTACTCAATGAGAAACGTCAAAAAATTGTGTTTTTTCGCCATACGACCACTTTTAAGACCATTTTTTGACCTTTGGAAATTTTTCACACTCCCCCAGAATTTCGGTGCTGCCCACCTATGCATACCACCATTTTTGAGGCCATTTTTTGATCTTTGAAAAATCTTGCACCCCTAGAATTTCGGTGCCGCCCACCTATGCAGTCCATCGTTTTGACCTTCTATATAGGCTAATGTAGAGCAATCCGGCGAATGCGGTCAAAGTCATAAGCAGGAGGCAGAAAAATATAAGGACGATATTGTCACTTCTGAAAGTGGCGTATCTCAGCTGAGGCAAACATCTCTGAAAAACACGATTTGAATGTCTTCATTTGACAACATTCCTTGATTGAATTGTGTATTGACTAAAGTATCTTAAAATTTAAAAAATTAATTTGCAGTTATCACCCCGGTACTTAAATTTCCCAAGTTCTATAGTCTGTTTCACACAAGTTCGGTCATGAATTTTAAAATTAACTCCGACAATAAGCTGACAGATTGCGATTATAACATTGATCTGATATGTAATTATCGTACGTAACCCTCGACTTACTGTCGATGAAAATTCTTAAAATTTATGCACGAAATCCTGTAAAACAGACTATAATTGGCTATCTTCAAGTCTTTAGTAGGCTTACCGAAATAAAGCGGAATCGAATTTGCCATAGTTTTCTATTATGTGTGCAGATGGATAGACAATAAATTTAAAGACATGTGAAAAATAAAAATTAATTGGGTACGAAATTTTAGAAAAAAATGTGAAAATCACTGCAAAAAGTTTTCTGATTAAATTATGCAGACAAATCGTGCATGTTCCGGCTTGAACTAAGCGCGATTCGAAATATATGTATGTAGAAAGTTTACTAATGACTTCGTAATCGATTTTCATATGAATTTCCATCTCATTCTACTATTTACACTGGAAAATAGGTCGAACTTTCAGAGAACATAGGAAAATAAATCAATTTTCTAATAACTTGAAAAAGCTGGCACAGTTTAAGAATTGTGAATTCTAGTTCGCAGACCTCACAAGTGAATATTATTTTTACTGGCTAACCTCCAGACTATTTATTAACCGAAGAGCAAAATTGAAAAAGAAGCGTGACAAATGCTAGAGAGAAATCTCCAAAAGACATTTCAATTATTCGTTTTTACGCTTATCATGATTAATTATCGCCCGAACAGACATGAATTTTCGTTGAACAACTGCGTTTGATCGTCACATGACGTAAGGCCTCCCAAATATAAAAATTTTCAGCATACCGTTATGCCCGAAATTTTCAGCGCATCATGCAGCGCGTTCTTATCGATTAGCAGTCTATTTATTGTATCGAAACTTTCGCTGGGGCTAAGCACTTCCGTTTCATTCGTGTACAAGTGGAAGCATAATTGTGATCTTCGAAGAAAAAATAATAGAATAAAGTCCCGCTCCGTCAGCTGAATGAGAAGAAATATTTTTTTATAAAATAAACATAAAAAATAACGCATTGCTATTTGGATTTTAAGGAAAAACAAGCGAACTTTTGAAGCCAACTTCTTATTCGATACACGTGTGGAAGAGGGGTTGGGGTTTGAAGATATAAATCCCCAGAATAAAAAAATGGGAAATTCGGGAAAATGAAACAAAATGAAACCAAAACCGGATGAAAATTGAAAATTTTCTTCAAAAGTGCTTTAAATTGACCAGCAACTGTGTAAAAACGTAGTTTTAACGCTACTTTAGCGCTTGTTTTTGAGCTCATTTTGGCCTAATAAGGGCTCAATTTCTAGCCCCCTCCCCAGGCCGACTGTCCCTCCACCTAAATCGGCCATGCTGTAGGCAGCTCATTGATTTTTTTACAAAACCGCATTCGTAATTTTCATTTTTTCTAGCAATCCAGCTAGAAGAATACTCAATTTTAGATAGTAAAAAAGAACACTTCTCCCAAATGAAAGATCAGAATTAAATTTTTCTAGGAATTTCCTGTGGAATATATACGCTCTGATATGCTGCAAGCATCATCTTAAGGCCTTGGATGGAAGAACATACTTAATCCGAAATTCAAGAAGCATACCTCGCACTGCCTTTGCCGAAAGCTGCCGAAATTACTTAGTTCATGAAAAACCGCACTATATCATAAATAACTATGAAGCTAGGGGTTGAGGATTCCCAACCCTCAAAAGTCAGAAAATTTTGAACCTTCCTTTCGATTTTTGGCAAAACCCTGCGTTTTATGTAATTTTTAGGTGTTTTTGCCATTTTGACCAGAAGTTGATAGTCACTTACGTAGGTGGGCAGCACCAAAGTTCTGGGGGGCAAGATTTTTTCAAAGGTCAAAAATGGCCTTTAAAATGGTGGTGTGGCAAAAAACACCATTTTTCAACGTTTCTCATCGAGTACTATCCATTGACATCAAAAAATTGTGAAAAAAAAACAAAAGAAATTTTCATAAATTGAATTCTGGGGGGGGGTATTTTGGTTTCTTGGGGGGCGCATACCCCCTAAACCCCCACGCCCAAGTATGGTCACTTACCTCCTTCCCCTCCAAAATTAATTGACAACCCCACCCAAAATTTTGAGCTATTAAATGTCTGGTAAAATAATTACCTTTTTCGCTTCTTCTTATTTAGCTAAGTGCATCAACATAAAACCTTGCCAGAAAAATTTTCAGCGAATGAAATTCAGGGGGTCTGCGAGGATTTATTCTTTTCAAAGGTCTTAATCTCCCAAGCTCACGCGGACATAAAACTCGAAAAAACAAAGCGATCACAGTATTCACTGTACTAAGCGTGAAGAAGGGG
The DNA here is from genome assembly GCA_036768485.1 of Mermis nigrescens. Taxonomy (NCBI): domain Eukaryota; kingdom Metazoa; phylum Nematoda; class Enoplea; order Mermithida; family Mermithidae; genus Mermis; species Mermis nigrescens. Next base: position 148,886 of record JAVLUZ010000705.1, read on the forward strand.
TTTGTAGGGTATGCACTTCCCCAGAGGGTCGAATACCACTCAGAAACATAAATAACCCCAGAATTCAATTTTTGAAATTTTCTTCTGTTTTTTTTCGCAATTGTTTAATTCCAGTGGATAGTGCTCGACGAGAAACGTTGAAAAAAGGTATTTTTTTACCATACCACTATGTTTAAGACCATGTTTTTACCTTTGAAAAATCTTGCACCCCCCTCAGAATTTTAATGATGCCCACCTATGATCCTAACCCGTTAGTAAGCAATGTCCGGAAATTCGATTTTTTGTCGTGTATTTGATCTGATTTTTGTTAATGTCATGAGGAAAACCCATTTTATGTTTCTCCAATAGTTATAACGAGAACCCCTCGACCTTCAAAAACGCGCCTTACGTATCGCATCTCGCGACCTTTGAATTTAAAAGCTAATTTGAGGCGAGTTATTTAATTTAACGTCAGCGCTGTATGTACAAGCTTATACTCACCTGAACAGTGATCCATCTGCAGAAGTTGGTTCATCGAACATGAATGAAAACTTTTCGACTGAAGTATTAAACATATCGGGTATTTTTCTGAAAAAACGAAACAATTTTCAGCAACATAATAATTGTTCTATTCAGTGCTCGTAAAATATGCGCATCTTTATTCATAAAGCAGAAACTGTGAAAATTAGCGCACAATTAGACGGTTAGAAAACAGTATTGCTACCAAGCGCCACCTCCCCGAGAATCTGGTAGACCCCTAAAAAATAGATAGCCCTCCAGAATTAGATTTTTTGGCATTTTTTTGGGATTTTTACCGGTATTACTCAATTCCGACCCCAGGATTCGGCCGCTATCCATGTATGCCCCATCCCTAGTCTTATCGAAAACTGTGCCCGATTTGAATATGTGCAGACTTAAATGCGTTTTGGAATAGGAGAAACCTCGCTCATGCAGGATCAAAAATGCCCAGGTTTTAGCTTGAACCTCAAGCCACTGTTGAAACACACGACAATAAAATTGAATGCTACTTATGCCAAGTACGAGTTTAAAACGGCTGAAGTCAGAGAAAAGAAGATTTTTAAAGAGTGCCTTTTTGGGCTCAAAAACCGAGGGCACACATACTGTTTTCGACGTTTTAGATGGAGCCCGTTCTTTCTAGAACATAAAAACATCAAGACAATTTTTAAAAAATCGAAAACGAATTAGAATTAATTGAACAAAGTAAAGTCTAAAAATACGACTAGCGTGAAGCGCCGAAAATTTGACACTTCTGGGCCAAATAGTTTAAGACGCTTAAAAACATACTTTCTTTCGATTTTTTCGGAAAATGGACCATTCTGTGGAGTTCAGTCAGAAGCCATTTTTAGAAACAAGCAGCCACTCTGCTACTCTGCTAGGGATCAGCCATGTAAAAAAATTTTGGAGAAAATGGAGCAAAACGATAGACAAAAATTGATTAAAATTACATTTTTCCTGCAAAAGAGCTCTAAAATCATTAAGAGCAGTAGAGCTTTTACGCTATTTTAGTATTTATACCAGTTTTCGAGGCTATTTTCAGCTCGAAAATTATGTATCTAGCTGACTTCCATCCCAGACCGGTCATGTTGTACATCTATGCTTTCTATCCTGTTGCCAGACAAAATCACAGCTATCGAGTTGTTGGGCCTTGACTTTTGGATTGGTGTAGAGGAAGCAATAGCAGAAAAATGAGACAAAGTTGTGCCCGATTATACGAAGTAATATGGGTGCCAACTGAGTGATTATTTATGATGAGTGGCGAGCTCCAATAAATTTATAATCTTGACATTAAATACAGAACATAAATGTTTGGAGCTAAGGATTCACTAAATACTGCTAGCTAAATATTTAGCAGAGTTTTAGGGGAAGAAAACAGCTCTGACTTTGAATTCTGCCATTTTAGGAGCGTCACTTTTTCCGTGGTTTTAATCGTTTCAAATTTATCTATTCTCCTGCCTGCTAATATTGTCGTCTTTCATTCTTGACCTCGTGCTTTGTTTTCTTCGATTTTAGCGTTGACTCTAAAACGAATTTGCTCATCACCACGAGCATTTCTCAGTAAAAAAGCGAGAAAGAAAATGGGCAAATATGGTAGCAATGTCGTAACATTTTGCATTCTACCAGAATACAGGGCTTTAGTCTATAAACAGTAAAGCGAAATGACTGAAAATGGTCTTATGCTAAACAATGAAAAACTGAAAGGAATTAACTAAGCGCATACTTCAGGGAAGCTTGAACAATGCAGTGGCTGATTTCCTTGAAATAATACCTTAATATTTATGCAGACGGGATGAAGCTGACTGGTGTTTGGTTTTACTCAATAGCGATCTATCCAAATTAGTAACAGGTTTTTCGAACTCAACAAGAATATCTTATAAAATAAAAAGAAATATGTAGGGCTTGATTCCACTAATGCCCAAAACACTGGATTAAACCTAGGAACCAAAGATTAATAAGTAAATAACACGCATTAAGTCCCCCTCACTTGGCAAACTTGCTAAATTGTGGCCGCAAAAGCTCCAGCGGTAGCTCGAACACAAATTTTAATTTCTGACTGCTGTTTACGTTGTGCACCTAAATTCAGGTACAAAAAAATTAATAAGATGATTACAAAAATTTTATATTTCCTTCACATATGCAAAAAGCACGTCTTCATTGGTGTCGCGGCTGTTCTTGATATTTATGTTCGATATGGCATCTGTCAGCGAAACATCTGCAGGCCTTAAAATTATCGATTGAAAAGTGGAATCGAACCTAGAATCGGAACCTTCTAAATCTTTCCGTTCAATTCTAAATTACGAAGGCACCGATAAAAAATAAGCCTTACTTCCAAAAAAATTATAATCATTACGAATAGATCATCTGGCTAGATTTTATTGAACCGTATCTCAGAAGATTAGTTTTATTGACAATCGGCTCGTGTCCTAAATTCGAAGGATGCATGATGAGTTAAAGCAAAAAATAAATGAAAAATAAAAAAACAGGATCGAGACTAAATTATTATCGAATAAATCAAGCGATTGGGTTTAATTTAGTAAGAATAGCTTTTGATTACATTGAAAATTTAATAAACAAATTTCGACATATTATGTAATTACCAAAATTTATATGGCTGTAATTAGGCGGTTTTGGAAGCTGTACGAAATTATTTTTAGCTTCCATAATATGGATAATGATTCTGTGGTCGCGCCATTCATTTTTAAACGATTCGCATGACTGATCTGGTAGAGCAGCTGATGTAATTTTATCTGACAGGATCAACTCGTAATTGCCTTTGTACTTTGCCGAAAGATTTCGAGCCAAAGATATTTTATTGCCCTTTTGAATGTAGAAAAGGCGATTCCGATCGCCGCCTGAAAATGTCAGCTAGAGTAATAGATCTGAACTATTTTTAGCTTTTACATAACTCAGTTTTACACTTGATGGCTATTAACCTTATATTGCTCTATATTTATACTATTAATGAGATTATTAATCAAAACCTCTTTATCATTAATATTTTCTTGTCTGCAAATGCCTTATTGACTAAATGATGACCATAAGAAATTTAAAAAAGTCAAGAATCACGATATATCAATCGTTATAACGAGGTTTAAATAACATGCGGCTTCAGTTTAATGTTTATTAATGTCCCACACATGGATTGATTGAGTTCTCAAACTTGCTGTTAGTGGGGAAATTCATAAACTTCGAAAAATAAGGGTTTGCAGGGAAGGATTAAGCGTCGGAAAAGTGTTAAAGTTGAATAAATTTAGGCAAGATAAGCTATTCTGTACTCAACATTACTGGGAAAAACCCTCATCTGATAATATAGAATATCGTAATCAATATCGAATTCTGGAATCTATTTCTCCAAAACATAATACTTTATTTGAACAACTCCAAAAAATATTATCTCTCGTCTCACATGCAATGTCAAACGAAACATTTCCTATTGTTTTCCTTCTGTCCACTATCTCAGCTAATATGAATCCAATTGTTCCGTTTGACCAGACGGCGATCGTACTGTTATAATTCTGAAATGATAAAATTAAGTATAATCGCTTTGAAAATGCGAAAAAGTAGATTAAAATGCATGGAAAAACGCGTGAGATTTTGTATTTCAAAGAAATGAAGCCCAGAACAAGTTGCCCGAATGCCGATTGGAATGAGAAATTACGCTCAGCAATATCTAAGGAAGTAGAAGCAGAATAAAAGTTCAAACAACACTGATAAACGTTTTGTTTATTTTCTGATTATGTGCTTACATTTTCTACTCTCGGCCTTAAACCATGTTCCTAGAACTATTAGGGTACAAACCGACTACGCAGAAGTGCAATCTATGTAATTCAGTTAAGGATTCAACTGTGCGTTATCGTGTTTACATCCTAAAATTTATTTTAGTCACATACTAAAATTTACTGAAAATTTATTCTTTAGTTTATTTATTTGGATAGAATTGAATCAGTATACTGCTAAATGAGCCTACCAACTCATTTCCTTCGGTCGATTCTTCACTTGAATAGTCGTCAATAACGATATTCAGCAATCTGTGTATTTGTGAGCCGTTTTTGGACGATGATTCAGTACGAGCAGTAATCACTATCTAAAATATGTTTTATTTAAAACCATCACATTTTATATTCTGCTTATCCAAGCAATGGGTGCATTAAATAACTTGATATGAATCAGAATAATGAATATAAAGCCCTTTGTATTTGTACTAGTAAATTTCAATTTTGAAAAAAACAATTGTCATAAAATCTGAGATCTTGGAATATTTACTGAAGACCTTTTTGTCAGGCTGTCTTGCATTAGGAAGGAATAACTCAAAACATATGCGCGTTTTTGAAATTTACGTGTCATTTACAAGAACGAACGACTCATGTTCTTAATGTATTTACTGCTAATTTAACTCCGTTGAAACGAACACATGCGTTTGGCACCTACATGATACTAAGTTAGATACATTAAAAAAATATATTTACTAAATTTTCTCATAGCAAATTTTCTCTTGAAGTTTTCAGCTAATCATTCTTGAAGCTTAAACTAAGAATTATCATTGTTCTGCAAACATTTATAGCGCTTTCATCAAAATGTTCTATTCTACACGTGAATGTTTCCTTCAGAAATTATAGCCTGCATAATTTAAAACAAGTCGTTAAGCTTTTATATAGCAAATATAGATTTAATAATCAAAATCAGCTTTAATTTGAGTAATTGACTAAATTGTGAACTTCAACACTAAAACCACGGCCACTTGCAAGCATAACAACATCTCACGCATTCGCAAATGACCGATGTGAAAATGAAGTCGCAGTCAGACATGCACACGCGGAAAGGGTAGACCTCCCAGAAAATAAGAAATTAAGGCTATTGCAAGAATACTTAAAATTGAACAGAAATTGTCGATTAAGGCAGTTTTTATGCCATTTTAAGATTTATAACACTTTTTTAGGAACATTTTTGGCCAAAAAAGCTCTCTAGCTGTCCTTCAATCAGACTGGTCATGCTGTGTATCTCTGTACACAAATATGTCTCACCACCACACCTGGGCGTGAAGGGGGGTTGGGTTTGGGGATATGCCCCCCGAGAAACCAAAATACCCCCACCTACCCCCCCAAAAAAACAGAATACCCCCCAGAATTCAATTTTTAAATTTTTTGTCTTTTTTCGCAATTTTTTGATGATAATGGATAGCGCTCGATGAGAATACGTTGAAAAATGTTGTTTTTTCGCAATACTACCATTTTTAAGGCTATTTTTTGACCTTTGAAAAATATTGCACCCCCAGAATTTATGTGCCGCCCACCTATGCTCAACTACCAATAAATGAATAGATTCTGACGATAAAAAATTAAAATTAATTAATTTTTAGTCAATCGTTAATTGGTTCCGTTAAAATTGTCTAGAAGATGCTACTAGAATGTGGGTATAAAAAGGAATTATTTAAAGTGATTGATTGTATAATACAGCTAATGCATTCGTAGAACGTCTTCGGGTGAACGAAAACGACCTCAAAATCCGAAGTGCAGTTTTATGATAAGCCCAGACTAAATACGGCTTACCGACCGACCGACTTTATCGGTTAGCAGGAGTCTACTATCACAATGCAAAACTGAAATTAGTTACGATAACAAATTCGGATTTTTATAATCAATAATTGCAGTCTACTTAAACTCTAAAAATATTATGCTTTTCCAATCCCATTAAAAAACTTTTAAAGTATATTTCAGTGCTTTGTATTTGCATTTAATTACGTAAGTCGAGTAGGTACACTACTTCACTAAATCTGAAAAGCTGATTGATTCGTTGCGTTGCGACTGACTCATTGTCCGTAGAATTTAATGCTAAAATCCGAAACATGTATATATTTTGCAAGCGCAACTATGAGGTTGAAACTTTTTGAATATATTCATAATAGTTTGATCGTCCGCATGCTTCTTCGATTTCGCAGAAATTCATGATTTAATAATTAGGGTGCATTTTGGAGAGCAAAGCAAATTAAAAGAATATAGGCTTGCGCTTGTGCCAATGCGTATGATGAGCAAGGAATTTGTTGTCTATGAGATTTATCGACAGATAATGAAATTTACAGACAGGACGCGCTCTTTTAGTTCAAAAACAATACATTCATGTAAGAATTGAATGTAAAACACTAAAGTATACTCTGTTAAAAAGAAAAGGATGGCAAGGTGGGCGGCACCAAAATTCTGGGGGGTGCAAGATTTTTCAAAGGTCAAAAAATGGCCTTAAAAATGGTGGTATGGCGAAAAACACCATTTTTAAACGTTTCTCATCAAGTGATATCCATTGGCATCAAAAAATTGCGAAAAAAACAAAAAATTTCAAAAATTGAATTCTGGAGGGTATTTTGGTTTCTGGGGGATTTCGATTTCTCGGGGTTGGGGTGCATACTCCTAAACCCCCACACCCAGGTGTGAGCAAGACTACCTTTTGCTTTAAATCGTTACTGTAATCCCGTAATTAAGGACTATCCATATACTGCCTCTTTTTTCTTGTTTTATGCAAAATAATCGAGCAAAGTAAACAAATTACAAGGGCAAGAACTTAAGCGAATTACATTCATGACCTTTTGTTAATTAATTAAAAGGCAGTGAAACATTTTTTATCCTTTTATGACGCACAGGTATATGTTTAGAGTCTCAACATACAAGTTTCTGAATAAGAAAGTTTTTGCAACCTATGCCAAGTTCATCATATCTCAACGCATTTTGCATCATACAAATTTAATAATGACAATACAAAATTCAGTCGATAGTGAACTGAGTTTTCAGTGTCTGTTTCTCACAAGTTCGATCATAATTGAAAAATTAAGCCGACAATGTACGGTAAAATTTCAATACAGCCATCTATTCTTCATCAGCTCAATTGGCTTGTGTCCAAATTTCTGTGAAATGAAATAAATCTCAAATGAATGTAATTGCAATAATGTGTCAATGATAGATCAAAATTTGCTGAAACCATATGTAGATGAAATTTATACAAAGATCTATATGTGCGCGACTGCCACAAATATGACAATCATTCTCCATTTGTACTTATTTGCAAGCTACTGAGTATTTTTAAGCCGCGTATTTTACTGCCCATTAGCCCAAAAACCACGCCGAAATTTATATAACTTTCCTCAATAGTACTATTTACGCATCTGTATCAGTATTTTGTTTGTACTCGGCAAAGATTTTTCCCGATGTACAAAGACTTTTCGAGACCGTCTTTGTACATGCACAAAGATTTTTGGGAAGACAAAAATTGCAAAAAAAGGTATGAAATTCGCAAATATTTTCGCGCTTCGCGCCGAAATGAGTAATTGTGTGTTCTATATATCTTTATAATGGCAGAAATTGCATTTCAAAGGAAAAAATGTCAAATTTTTCGGTGCTTCGCGCCGTTTTAAGACAATTCTTAGTGATTTTTGCCCTTGGAGACCCAGAAATCAGCTAAAATACACTACCAAAAGTCGAACAACTCTGTTTTTACCACACTAAAATCGCTACTGTACCACATTATAATACCCTAAAAATTTATTTGTGTTTACAAAATTTACAAAGATTTTTGGGCAGATAAAAACTGTAAAAATGTGTAAAATTTTCAAAAATTTTGCCGAAATGAATAATTGTTTGTCCTATATATCTTTAAAATGGCAGAATTTGCATTTAGAATGGAAAAATGTCAATTTTTTCGGCGTTTCGCGCCGTTTTGAAACAATTTCCAGTAATTTTTGGCATCAGAAACCCAGAAATTAGCTAAAATACACTACCAAAGATCGAAAAACCCGTTTTACTACACTAAAATCGCTACTATACTATATAATAGTACACAGAAATTTGCATGTACAAAATGTACAAAGACTTTTGGGGACTATCTTTGTATATGTACAAACGGACCTTGTGCAAAAAAAACACTGATCTGTATTAGTTGTATCTACAAGTGTAATACTACTACGATTCGCTGAAAATCAAACTCGGACTAAAGCTTATCGAAACTAAGACAAATCAAATTAAGCATTAAAATGGTTGTATCCGATTCGCAGCCTATCATTGTCCAGGGCGTTTTATCCAGTCTGGATTTTCGCCGGCATTGTTTTATCGTATCTCCGACGTCTCTGCCGCGATATTCGGCCGGTAAAAATCCGTCATAATGTCGACGATACGAACCAACGAAGCAAACGTTGTTAGAAACACATTTTTCCAGAACAGTACTGTCAGGAAAAATCGCCAATTTCCCCCGTTTCGCACTGATCGAATCGATTTTGTTCCAAACTACTCGATTGTTGTATCGCAGATAACGACCTAAAGTATCCTTCAGTTTGACCTCTAGCGCGTGATCGCGAAATCTCACTGGGACTGACCAAAACAATTCGCAACACACCGCTACGGATTTGACCTGACCGGACGTTTTTGCGCCGTCGCCCGCGATCCAAATCAGCAATTCGTCGTCGAACGATTTGAAGAGGTCGGATAAGCCTTTGTCCTTCACCTCGAATACGCAACTGACCATTTTACTTTCGCTGACCGAGTCCAGTAAAAAATTAATGTCGTATTCGGGATCGATCGTATCCAACTTGGTGCCCTTTCTGCGCAAGGCGGCTTCGTACCCCAAATTTATGCGGCGGGGTTCGGTTTTGTCACAGGGTATCTGAACTAGAGGAACGTCATCCTTGTTCTTATCAAACAACGAACTATCATTCAGGTTATTGTTCAGATCAAAACATAAAACTCGCAGCAATGCGTCGTTGAAAGTATCAATATTTTCTTCATCGCAAATCGAAAATATACCCGAATCAATAGTATCAAAACGAGTGGGTCCGCGAAGATTGTATCTGATTAATCCATCGTTGCACATCAAGTGATCATTGAATCGCAAGCTGTGAATCGTAGGAGCTAATAGGGATGATATTCCGTGTGTTGCAGCCTGAGCCGACTTCCATCGATGCCGTTCTAATGCGCATTGATCATGAATTTTCGTCGATTTAGTTGAATCGATTGATTTTCTCGATTCTGGCTTTTGTACGTGATTTCCTTTCGACACATGACGCTTTTTAGGTTTGAATATTGAAAAACGACCGGAAATGAAGTTAGTCAATCCGATGATCGACGTTGGATGCCGCTTTTCGTTCGCTCTAGCGTCACAAAGAGCATCACTCGACATAATTCCTGTGAATGGGGTAGGCGTGCGTTAGTCGAAATTGATAAGAACCCGGCTTTAATGTGACTTTCAACGCAGAAATGAACGTACATCAGAAATGCAACACATAAAAATAGATTAATGTTCAATTAAGGCTGAACCGCGCGTTTTCTTCGCATTTGATGGAATGAACACTATTAGCCAGGCGTAGAAGAGGTGCTAAGGTGCTTCATCAAGTAGTCTTCGAATTATCACCACGAATATATTGAAATAAAGATTCAAGACAAAGACACACAATTCTATCCCCGCTGAAATGGCCTTTCGAGCGATATCAAAGCTCGCCCGTTAGCTTTTTTCAGCGCGACTGACTGAATCGAAGAATGGGATAATCGATAACTAGGTACACAAAATAATATGCCTATTGCATGTCGAGATCGAAAAATAAATTCAGAAAATGTGATTTACAATATCTGAAATATAAACAAATTTAGATATTTAGGTCAAGGCTATTATGTATGAAATCAGAGCGGAAGATGCAGTAGGAGTAGAATGACTGCTTGATAACATGAGCTTCATTATGAAACGCTTTCAAAATCAATCTGATGCACATTCCGGGTCTTATTTTCGAAGCGGATTGCCTTATTAGTGGCCAATGATTTTTTCTAAAATGTATCATTTGTACGGGTCACTAGCTTATTGCCTATCCCATTCGTGCCTTCAATATTACTGCTCATGCTCACTTATGAATAGTGAGATATATTAATTTAACTGAATTTAGAGAGTATTTTATAGAAGGGTCACTAACTGAAAGTGTGAGAAGAACTATCTGAGGTGCATTTCGTCTTGTTTCACATAAGAATTGGATAAGATTAGTAAAAATAAAATAATAATACGAAGATAATACTTTAGTCGGCAAAAAAATAGCGAGCTTTTGAAGATACATCAGATTTCACGTGCTCAGTGGATGAAAAACAGACAAAAGCCTGAAATGCTACTAGCATAGGGTACATTAAAAAGTTTCCGTTGCATTAGCAACAAATGCACGGCTCGAAAAACGCATTTGTTGCAATTTTGTCTCAGCAACCAATTATTTCACAATAAAGTTTTCCTCTATCTCAAAAGAATAATTTAGAGTGAAGAAGGTTTTAGCATTCGCTGTAAACGAGTATTAAATAACGTGAAAGAAAGCTGATATAATTTAAAACCAGTTAAAATCGGATTTACGTGATCGCATAATCCAAATTCAGTTACTAAAAATTAGCAAAAAACTAGTCTACATTGGAGAAAGTACCGTCGTGATCCTTCCAGATAAAAAATAATTTGTTAAATGAGTATTCTGTAAATTTTTCGCATCACACTACTAATACATATATAGTTTGCAACGATTGTGGAATAAGGGCGAACGATATCTCAATTTGAATGATTTATTTAAAGGTATACTTAGAAGGCAGACTTTTTAAAATCACGTGCGCATTTCAATTATAGTAATATTTGACCAAGCAGACGCTTAAAAAGTTTTTTCAGTGCAATGAGGACTAAGAAGCCGACATCGCGTCAATAATAAACAAAGCTTTTATCTTTATCAACTTTAGGCAATAAAAATGTCAGAAGCGCAATGAGCTGTTACACTTTGCTGATTAGCAAAACATTAAAAACTCATAAACCACCGCGCATTATTTTTCTATGTAATTACATAAGCCAGCGTAAACTTTTCCATAAATATCTTTTTTTGTAGCCGTGATCTGATGTGTAGCGGATTCTCTTGATCTAGGAAGTGGGATCTGTGAGTTGATCTGATGAGAAGAAACAGTAGCAAACTCAATATCTTCAAAAAAGCTCTTTAAAGGATCTAAAGTATCAAATTCGATAAGAGACAATTTTGAGCTTTTACACAGAAGAGAACTTTAAGAAATAAATTGATTGTTCAACGCTAATATTTTCTCTTCCTGGGACAGGGACGAAATTTGCATGTTTCATACATGGGTACAGGGCAGGACGCCTAATGGATAAAATAAAACTATATTGCTTTAAAATTAATAAAATGGAGTATCAAAAGAAGCAAAACTTTTTGTTATAGTACAAATCACAAGTTATGAGTATGACCATAGGCGGAAAGAATGATACAGGTCTATGGGCCTGGCCATTAAGTGGGTCAGCCGGATAGCCTTATCGAACAAGAATGGCTAAACGTAAAAATAGCGCAAAATTATCTTTTTGCTGTTTCTGATCACTCTTGCAAAAAGTCTTGATTTTTGTCGGTTTTTTTATCAGGTTCACAAGAAGAGCGGTCTGATACGTCAGTCTTGTCTGGGAAGTCAGCTGGAATATATTATCATGCAAACAAGATCTTTCAAATTGAATTCAATGTTTGGCCGATTAAAAATAACTTGCAGAAAGTTCCAATTTTCGCTCATTCCCATCATATTTCGCAATCCCAGCAAATTTCGCTTCTCTTTTGAGGATGTAGGTAGATCCCTGACCCCCTATTTAGATCTGATTATAAGTAGAGTAACGTACATTCTGCGTTGGACTTTTATACCATAAAATCTCGTTTATTGACCGTCGGCTGACCATTTTGATGATTAGCCGACGTTGAGTAAGAAAGGATTTTTAATGAATAGAAATTATTTACAATGCATCAGATTTTTTCTTTTAATTAAGAAATGCTTGATACGCAGTGACATGCAATGCAAAATGGATTTTCTAATTTAATATTATTAATAGGGAATGTATATCGAAGAAAATAGCGCCTCATTGAGTTTTACTATTCTACATGTTCTTTACAACGATACATAACTGCAACCTGTGCGTAAAATGAATAGATGACACCAAAATGTTGCTTACGTCACGCGAAGCACAAGCGCAACGAAAGCTGGCATTTATTGATCGAAGAAGCAAATGAGCTTGCAAGGTTTTTAAGATTTTTTCTTTATCCCACCCGCAAAGGATCGTTACTAATGAATAGGGCTCCCATATGTCCTTTTTTAAGAGGACAGTCCTTTTTATTTGCATCAGCGTCCTTTTTTAAAACATGCCCTTTTTTGTCCTTTTTTCGCTACTTAGCCTGAAAAAATCTCTACACAATTACCGTTGTGTCGGGTGACTGGCCATTCGCGAAGGATTTTGTTTTAAAATAATGTTGTACGTTATTATGATCATTGCAGTTATATGATGGACGTTTTCTAGACTAACATTTTTTCTTTTAGGTTAATATAGTTTTATTTACTGTACTTATTTTATTACCCCGTAATTTCACATTATTCTGAACTGCTCATTAAGCCATAAAAAGTAGGGTGTTAAACTTTTCATGCTGCATTCAGAACGATAACTTACTTAGACAAATTCAGTCTAGCAATAAGTAATGTTCATTGATCTCATTGTATTGGTCTTGTATTAACTTAGTTGGGTATGATTTCAGTAAACATTTGTCAATTTAGACTTTTTGCGAAAAATGCCCTTTTTTCTGGCAGAAAGTATGTGGGAGCCCTACTAATGAACAAAACGCTTATGTAAAAAAGTTAGGTAATTTTGTCAGTTAACAAACGAAAAAGCATTTAACTTTCCAAACAGTTCGCGTAGAGAAGAGGTCCGCGAGAGCAATAAGAATGGAAGCAATATTTACCGCAAAATTTCAAGAAATACATAGAAACATTAAATTGAATGGTCCTTAGAATCATCATACAGAAAATATGAAAGCCAATTAGGTATGCACCTCAGCAAGCAAAAGTTTCGCTCGAAATATATATCAGGCGACGAAAACTGGTACAAACACTTCTGATCTAGAGACGATTACGATTTACGCAAATTGCTCATATATTAGCATTATTCCATACGTATAACGACTCGAAATTTTTGGTGGGGGCATAGGTGGGCAGCAACGAAATTCTAGGGGGGGGGAAGTGAAAAAATTTTCAAAGGTCAAAAAATGGTCTTAAAAGTGGTCGTATGGCGAAAAAACATCATTTTTCGACGTTTATCATCGAGCACTATCCAATAGCATCAAAAAATCGCTAAAAAAGCAAAAAAATTTCATAAAATTGAATTACGGGGGTATTTTGATTTCTGGGGAGGGGGTATTCCAACTTCTGGGGTGCATACCCCCCAGACCCCCACGCCCACGTGTGGTGGGGGAGGGGGTCCCGGCCAGTTTTAGGGGGTAAATGACCCCCACTTCTTGGCCAAAAAAGGCCGGAAAAACCTATAAACGACCAGAAGATAATTCTTTCCGAAAATCGGCGCAAGGGAGGTCAAAAATCTTCTGGCTTTGGGGGGATGTTCAGGACGACAACTTTGGGTGGGGATATCCAACCCCCTGTTACATGTATGATTACCCCAACAGTTTGCATTCATTTCAATTATTTTCGATCAATTATAACAGAATTGAAACGATCTCAAATAAGCAACGATACTGCTATCACAAGCGGGCCATAAAGTTGTAAATGACTCATTTATAATGAGGTCTATAAGTTTTAACACTCAGCTTAATAACGAAAAGCTCCTTATATCAACCGTTGTGCAAACAACCGCAATCATCGACTTATTACTTTGACGATCAGCTGAGTGGGTAACATAAAAACACACAATGTACTTAGCTTATAAATAACAATGATCTTTAACACATACAGGCAGTCAGTATTATTAGGGCTTGATTGCATCATCTCATACAAGAAACTTCATTGAAGATAAGTACTGAAATAGTGCACCAAATTAAGTTCTTCTTTTCCCACATGTAACTTTAAATGTTACAGAAAACATAAAATTCCGTTCTACATGTGTATGCTATGAATTACGCTAATGAAATGGTGGTCGCTAGGCGCTGGATCATTTTTTTATTTACTAATTTCCTCGAGCTAATATACGAATCGCATGCCGTATTTAGAGTAATAACATACAAATATCTCCTCCAAGCGCAACTTGTTATCGCGTAAAAACATGGAAAGCTTCCAATAACAACGCTGGCCAATATACTGCATTAAGAAACTTGAGTGACGTCATTGAAAAAAGCGATGCAAATTAAGTATAGTATTACATCACAGTGACGCTTTCTGATAAAACGATTCGCGATAAACATGAGAGACTTGATAACGCAACGTAACTAACAAGAGGCGTTAGTTAGTAGCTGCTGCGATGAAAAAAATTTTGTACTCTATGTCATTGTCCAGAACTTGTTTTTCACGCAGAATGTGCGGTGAAATAAGGTAAAGACTAGCAAAGAAAAATGCTCCGATGGAACAAAAAAGATGAATATACTTGGAATTGTGGATTATTATGGATGTAAAAGGAGGGGACTAGGAAAAATCTACCTAAAGTCGGAAAATCTGCTAAAAATCACACTTTCTCTAAGCAACGCAGAAAATCGATGTATATTCTGCGGCCAACAGATTAAAATAAATATTCAACCATAACAATGATTGAAACAGCAGCACGTTAGCTATGCAGTAGCTATGGGAAATGATATTAAGTAAACTAACAGTCTTCCAAGCCAATTGAATGAAATAGCAAACATCGAAGACAATTGAAGACATGGTTGGTTTAAAACAGTAGGAAACGCGTAAGTTGACTTGAAACAGACTAAATGTAGATACACTAGCATGCCCGAAACGATTGTGTGCACTAATCAATCGGCTCCTGCTTTGCTTGCTATAATGCTCATAACAGAATAAAACAACTTTAAATACAATACCTCTTAGTTTTCTATCAATCAGGTGCCAGCAATTTAAAAAAGTAACCTTGATAGATTTCGTTTATACACTCTTATCTGAAACTTCGAACATTATTTAAAAAAGACACTTTTTTAGAGGCCGCAGAATATACATCGATTTTTTGCGTTGCTTAGAGAAAGTGTGATTTTTAGCAGATTTTCCGACTTTAGGTAGATTTTTCCTAGTCCCCTCCTTTTACATCCATAATAATCCACAATTCCAAGTATATTCATCTTTTTTGTTCCATCGGAGCATTTTTCTTTGCTAGTACACTACTTTTAATTAGCGTGATTTCAGTACATCAGTCAGTAAACACAATCAGTAACATGCCACAATAATGACAACAGTCCGAGAACGCGGAAAACAATATTGTTCTTAACATCAGCATTATCCTTTTTAAACAAGACAACCTTATTGACACCATCCATTTTCAAATTAAAACTCCATTAAGTTATTTCTTCTTAATGTGCAGTTCACTTATAATCAAGCACAAATATTTAACCAACGAATTCACATTGCAGATCCTCACTCAATCAATACACAGGCACAATGTGTTGTGACTTTTGAAATTGAAAACACCCAATTTTCAATTTTCAAATTGAAAATTGGATCAATTTTCAAATTGAAAATTAAGTCAATTTTCAAATTGAAAATTGGGTGTTTGAATTTGCGATAAAGAAAATAATCAAAAGATAGTCACTTGGTTTATTTAAGCCGAGTAATAAAATAACGACCGTCCACCAATTCCAAACTAAACGCGACTAATCTGATCACTATGAAAAAGTTTTGAAAAATGAGCTTGCTAAGCGAGAGTTGTAAACCAAGAGAAACTTAAAGTTAAAACCTAACATCAAGTTATTAAGAGAATTATAAAAGATTTTAAACTTTAAGAAAATGGAAAAGGCGGGATGTTGGTAAATTAGAAGACAAAGTTTTTCGGCAAAAATTCAAAAACTTCACGCAAATATCAAATGTAAGGAACACTAACGCTTTGATTTGGTAGTAAAATAAATTTGTAGTATAGACTACATATTAACAACAAATGAATAGTGCAAACTTTACACAACTACTAGGTGTAGAGAATACTAACAGTTTACGGCTTATTAATGTACATGATTACAATAAAGCTGCATATCTTTGTCGACTTCTGTTCACAGTAGTGTGATTGCTGGTTCATTTTAAACCACTTTTGCAGGCAATTTACATCAATTAAACGATAGCTATCCATGTGCAAGATTTTGTGAAACATATTATAAACACGGCTAAGAAGGATTTAACTCTAATGCAACCCATTTAAGACAAAATTACATCTCTTCAATGATCTAAGGACACTTGGACATAATTTTTAAATCACTTTAGATTACTTTTGAGGGTAAACAAACTCACTTAATTGATGTCTCACATATGAATCCTTGAAAATTTCTTGACTTCAGTTACAAAGTCTCTGCAAGTCTATCGAATTAAGGTTAACACGTAATGTAAACTTAACACAAACACATAGCGTAAAGAATATTTTGGTCGGATTCGTAATTTTGATATTGCTCCGATATTACTTTCAACATTTATGGAAAAATGAGTCTCCATAATGTTTTAAAGACAATAAACATTAGGTTTAAACCACTTTGCAATACTGCTGAGTGTAAGCAAGCGCGTCCAACTGACGTATATGTTTCATTCCCTGTAAATTTTTATATCTCAGGAAAAAATTTCGGTTTTTGCAATGCTCTAGAACAAAGGCTAACATGCAGTGTAAAAAATTACTCGGATATTTTGATCAACATTCATAAAAAATTATGTCTCTACAATGGTCTGAGGACATATAAACAATGAGTGTAAACTACTTTACATCACTGTTGTATGTAAACAAACGCGCCTACGTGACGTCTCACATTTGATCCTTTGAAAACTTTTAGACTCCAGGAAAAGATTAGGTTTCTGGAATGCTTAAAAACGAACATAAATACATATGTAGTGTAAACTTCATGTAAACACCTAGTGTAAAGAAGATTTTAGTCAGATTCGTAATTTTGATATTGTTCCGATATTACGATTAATATTTATGAAAAAATTAAGTCTACATAATGTTCTATAGGCAAACTAACAATTGGTGTAAACTACTTTACAACACCGTAGAGTGTAAACATATGCGCCAGACTGGCATAACAAATTTGGTTCCTGGTCCATTTCTAGACTTGATAAACGTGTCCCTGACTCGTAACCGGAGAAGCAGGCAGAAAAAACAAGACAGAAACGCATTTTAAACTCCAAATTTTTGACTTTACACTCGCTAAATATTAATGTATAGACAATTTGCTTTGACATGCACCCGATATAAAGCACTTTATTTTTATTCTATTAGACTTATCCCGACTTCTGGACGGAGAAAGTGGCGAACAAAAAACGCAACAAAAACGTATTTTCCATCATTTAGAACACTGTAAACTTTAAAATTCCGTACCGAACTCCCCATTGAGTTTAAAGAAATTCGGTTTGGTACAATTTGTAGCTTTTAAATCGTAGTACATTCCTGTGTGCCAAAATTCTGTTGCAAAAATTATTTGGTATGATTTATCAATCAAACTTCGGAAAAAACGTGTTTTTTAGCCCATTTTTTACCTCTGATTTCGAACTTTACACCCCCATAAATAACTCAATATTGCGTTTTTTTAAATGCGGTTTGCTGCGATGTTTAGCCCCTGAGAGGCACTTTATTAATGCTGTCTTCGATTTACACTGACTCATAAGCGGAAAAATTTGGCAGAGAAATCTTAGTTAAAATCCGTTTTTTTACACCATCCACTAGAGTGTAAACTTTAAACCCCAGGATCTAACTCACCATAGAGCATAGAAGACTTTGCTTATATGCAGAATGTAGCCCTTGATCCGCTCTACATTTCTGTCAGAAAACATTTTAAAAAACTCATAACCGGAGTTAGTATCGGACATAGGCAGGTTGAAAACTCGACCAAAAAGTGCTTTTTCACCCCCAGATTTTCGCTTTCTTTACACTGCCATTCGATAACTAATGCGAATTTCAAAAAACAAAAAAAAATTGACATCTGTAGAAATCATCTTTCTATTATCCTATCCTGTTCAGTCCTTCGAGTCATCAATACTCAGTTGTCCACATGCCGCAGTAAAAAGGTCCCAAAATTTGTCCTAAGTTATAACGTTACACAAAAACTTTACACCTTCTTTACACAGTCAGTTTTGAGTTTCAAGAAAAACAAAAAAACACGGGCAGCGAATTTTTTTATTATCTTTCTTTTAAAAAACACCGCACCTTCCAGAAGTGTCCCGTTATAGCTGTAGGGGGTGCACAGGTGTTGGGGGTACCCAAGTATATTGTAGGTACGCGCTAACGCGCTACCTAAGATATGCTAGGCAAATTAATAAAAATCCCCATGATTATGCGAATTTTTCGCAATCGACACGTCTTGCCAAGAGCGGCAGCATTTATCTTTTAACGCGTGACGTTTTCATTAATTTCGCATTCAGAAAAATTAAGTTATGCAAATATCGATCGAGTAAACATTAGACCTTAACCCTACACGAACAGCTCAGGCCTTTTGAGGGTAAGCCCCAAAAACATTTATAAAGCGCATTTTGGTCTTAATAAGGGCTGGTACCCGTCGAAAACGCTTTTTTTACGGTGAAGACGATGCTCGCTCTTTCTGTAGCATAAGAGCATTTTGAAAAATTTTTAAAGATCGAAAGAAATTGAACAAACTAGTCGAAAAATGGCCAAAAAATGGAAAATTCGGGGCCGAAAAAAATTTGTACAAGGTCCGTTTGTACATGTATAAAGATGGTCCCCAAAACTCTTCGTACATTTTGTGCATGCAAAATTTTTATGCACTATAATATGGTACAGTAGCGATTTTAGTGTTATAAAACAGGGTTTTTCGACCTTTGATGGTGTATTTTGCTAATTTTTGGCTTTTTGACGCCAAAAATGACTAAAAATTGTCTTACGGTGCGAAGCGCCGGAAAATTTGGCATTTTTCCATTCTAAATGCAAATTCTGTCTGCTATTTTAAAGATAGACGTATAGGATACTCATTTCGGCGCAAAGCGCCGATAATTTTTGAAAATTTTTACGCTTTTTTACAGTTTTTGTCTTCCTAAAAATCGTTGTACATGTATAAAGATAGTCCTGGAAAGTCTTTGTACATCGGGATAAATCTTTGCCGAATAAAAAGAAAGCGTGCCGAAAGATAGCTAAAAACGCTTAAAGCAGCACATTTTACACGATTTTTAGGAAAATTAAGAAATTACATTGGGGTCATGCAGAGATCAGCAGCCATTTCGGGGGTTGAACTACCTAAACCCCCAAGAACACGCATGTAATAAAAAAATGTAGTATTTATTCATCTTAAATTAAAAAAAAACTTACGCTGTAAGATTCCTTAAAAGCAATAGATTTTTGGTTGACTTTCGCGTGTATGTCGCCCGTTTTCTCATCCAACGTGAAATAATTGTAGTCTCCGACACTGGCTAACTCGTAACGGATGTTCTGCGAAAATTTATCAAATTTTCGGTCAATTTCGATCGCCTCTACCGAATATAAAATGATGTTACTGATCCAGTCGCTCTGAAATTTCAAAGCATGCGTTTAAGATGGCTGGATATAAACATGTAATTTCATATTGTTCTGCTAAAATATTATAAAAAATGCACTAATGCGGAGTTTCTAGTCAATTTAAAGCAGTTTTGCAGAAAACATTTGATTTTCATTCATTTTTGGCTTTGATTCTGCTTCCTCAGAAAATTTTACCCTTTTTCCCACCTCTATACACTCCAAATCATGCGAACGCATGTCTGGTCACAACAACTTAATCAATACCTATTTTAATCACTTTGGCATTGATTCATACGAAACTAATTCCGACATAAATGAATTCCAATTACCGATTATATTAAAATAATCGGATATTAAATTTAAATATCGAAAACGATAATCACTAATATCAACATACTAAAAGAATTAAAATAGTATTAATTCTGTTGAATGAATAAACGTTTAATTCAGGTACTTCAGTATTACATTAAATGTAAGTTCTGGAAGTTGATTGATCTAGCAGTCTACGTAAATAAACCTTTTTACGGGGAAAACGATCCAAAAACGATGTTTTTATGGACATCAAAATATTTAACAGCTGAGAACCATATGCATCATACATTATCTCAGAGGGTTTGGGGGGTTTTCATCCCCAGAAAGGTTTACATCTGCAGAAACTTTTTCAGCCCCCCAGAATTCGAGATTTTCCTAAAAATATGCTGGTTTAAGCTGTTTAGCTATCTGCTTACTCAATAGTGTCAGATTTTCGGAGCTTCGCGCCATTTACATACTTATTTTATGATTGTGTTTCAAGAGCCCCACCAGTCCCAACAGCGCCACCTTCCTAACAGTCCCACCGTCCCAACAGCCCCACCGAAAATCCCAACAGCCCCACCCGTCCCAACAGCCCCACCAGTCCCAACAGCCCCACCGTCCCAACAGCCCCACCAATAATCCCAACAGCCCCACCAATCCCAACAGCCCCACCGTCCCAACAGCCCCACCATCCCCACAGCCCCACCGTCCCAACAGCCCCACCAATAATCTCAACAGCCCCACCCGTCCCAACAGCCCCACCAGTCCCAACAGCCCCACCGTCCCAACAGCCCCACCAATAATCCCAACAGCCCCACCAATCCCAAGAGCCCCACTAATCCCAACAGCCCCACCGTCCCAACAGCCCCCACCATCCCAACAGCCCCACCGTCCCAACAGCCCCACCGTCCCAACAGCCTCACCCGTCCCAACAGCCCCACCGTCCCAACAGCCCCACCAATCCCAACAGCCCCACCTTCCCAACAACCCCACCGTCCCAACAGCCCCACCCATCCCAACAGCCCCACCGTCCCAACAGCCCCACTAATCCCAACAGCCCCACCGTCCCAACAGCCCCGCCGTCCCAACAGCCCCACCAATAATCCCAACAGCCCCTCCGCCCCAACAGCCCCACTAATAATATCAACAGCCCCACCAATTCCAACAACCCCACCAATCCCAGCAGCCCCACCGTCTCAACATCCCCACCATCCTAACAGCCCCACCGTCCCAAGTCCCAACAGCCCCACCAGCATACGTTGGCAGCAAGCAAATTTTGGGGATGCAAGATTTTTCATAGGTCAAAAAATGGCCTTAAAAATGGTGGTATGGTGAAGAAAATACCATTTCTGACGGTTCTCATTAAGCACTATCCATTGGAATCAAAAAATTGCTAAAAAACAAAAAAATTTCAAAAATTGTATTCTGGGGGTATTTTGGTTTTTTTTGGGGAAGGGTTATTTTTGTTTTTTTGGTAGGGGGGTATTTTGGTTTCTCGGGGAAGGGGAGTGCACACCCGCCCCCAACCCCCGACGCCTATTGGGGTAAAGTGACCGAGAAATGTGCTGAAAATAGAATTCTGGGGGTCTACCAGAATTTAGGGGATTTCCAGAATTTCGGGTTGGGGGGTTAAACTCAAAACATCCCCCCACACTTATGTGTGGCTGGGACAGTGCGACTGTTGCAATGATAGGACTGCTGGAACGGTTGAACTGGTGGGATTGGTGGGCTCTTGGGACTGGTGGGGACGGTGGGGCTGTTGGGATGGTGGGGCTTCTAAGATTCGTGGGGCTGTTGGGATTATTGATGGGCTGTTAGGACGGTGGGGCTGTTGGGACTGGTGTGGCTGTTGGGACGGGTGGGGCTGCTGGGACGGTGGGGCTGTTGGGACGGTGGGGCTGTTGGGATGGTGGGGGCTGTTGGGACGGTGGGCTGTTGGGATTAGTGGGGCTCTTGAGATTGGTGGGGCTGTTGGGATTATTGGTGGGGCTGTTGGGACGGTGGGGCTGTTGGGATTTTTGGTGGGGCTGTTGGGACGGTGGGGCTGTTGGGACTGGTGGGGCTTTGGGACGGGTGTGGCTGTTGGGATTTTTGGTGGGGCTGTTGGGACGGTGGGGCTGTTGGGACGGTGGCGCTGTTGGGACTGGTGGGGCTTTTGAGACTTCACCTATTTTATGACTATACTTGTCTTTTCTTCAATTCATTTGAATTTCTCCGATATTTTTCGATTTTTTAAATTTTTTTCATTCTAGAAAGATAGAGTATCGTCAGGAATGTCACAAATGATTTTTTGACGTGTATCTACCGTTTTTTGAGCGAAAAAAACAATTTAAAAAATCTTTTGTTTAACCCCCCCAGAATTTCTATGCTGTGCATATAAGCTGAGATGCGCGATGCAAATAAATAGAATTGTTCACAGAATAGTACCCGTTATCACTAACAATTCTTCATTGAACGTCGTCCATTTTTCTGTAAAACAGAAAATCAAGAGAAACTATTTTTCTGGGGCAAACATCCATGTGCGTATAAATGCTTTGTCTAAAAAACAAAAATCATCGCCTAACCTTTTTTAGGTGCACCTTTTCTTTTATAGTAGGCTTGACGAAAACTAAATTCTCATCAAAAGCTGGCGTTTCTATAATACGAAAGAACAATGTACACTTCGTCCAGCGATTGGGCGAACCGTGGTCGCTTGCAATAATGGAAAATTTGTACGGATTAGGATTGCCCAATGTAATCAGTGAGAGTCGAGTCTTCAAAACACCGGTAGCAGAATCCATACACAGGAAATCTGCGAAGCGAGAAGAGTGAAATTTTCGATGGTTTCTCAATCGAATAAGCCATTACCAGGCATGTGCAGCATCGGAATTCTGGGGGAGGCGGATGAAATTTTAAAGTGCCAATTTGTGCTCAAAAAGAGAGGATACCTATCAAAAACATCGTTTTTTGTCGTTTCTGACGATGCTCTATCTTTCTAGAGCAAAAAAACAAAAAAATTTGGAAAAAAATTCATAATTTGACGCTTTTAGACAAAGTGATAGCTAAAAACGTTCACATAGCACTTTTTCTATAAATTTTTCGGAAACTTTAGGACAATTGCAAATTCTGGGGGAAAGGGTGTGAAAAAATTCAGGAGGGTTCAAAACTTTTCTGGGGAACCCTTTAAACCGGGTCGGAGGCATTAAAGCGACGTTATTAACAAGAGCGACGCTGTTCACGAGAGCGACGCTATTCGCAAGGCTATTCACAAGAGCAAGGCTATTCACAAGAGCGACGCTAATTCACAAGATCGACGCTATTCACAAGAGCGACGGTAGTCAGAAGCGCGAAACAGCATAGCCTTTCATTATAGACTGTTAATAAGAATTCAAAAAATTATGTTTTTATACAGTACTAAAAAAAGTCAGAAGCGTCGTCGATTGGTATTATTTATTAAAAAACGAGCTTATTTTATACAGTTAATTAAAAAGCCTATTCTCTTAACGTGTGTGTGTTGCAACTTTCAAGACGCAACATGAATGTGCAATACTTAGCTAATATAAAAAAGTATTCAAGTAAGTAATATGCTCATACGTACAATAAGTGTGTGTCTGCTGGTACCCCTATAATTAGGACACTTATTGTGATAGGCGAGACACTCACCTTCTCAATAGTCATCTGCATAGATACACTGCATAGCCGATCTGGGGGACGATGGGGTTAGCCGATCTGGGTGACGATGGGGTTAGTCGATCTAGGGGGGGTCAAATATTCAGCTTTTTTGGGGCCAAAATGACCTCAAAAACTGGCTAAAATGCTGGAATATCGTTACAACGACGTTATTCCATAGTTTCAAGTCAATAACAAGCGCTCTTACAGAAAATTTTCAATTTTCATACACTTTTGGCCTTCATTCTGCCACATTTCCACATAAATTTTCCCATTCTTCATTCTGGGGGGTTAAAACCTCCCAAACCCTTCCCCTTGCATGTCTCGTCATGAAACTGATTTGCACACTGTTTTTCTGACGCATTCCGCTCTTCTGAATAGCGTCGCGCTTCTGACTATTGTCGCACTTGTGAATAGCGTCGCGCTTTTGAATAGCATCGTGCTTATGAATCCCAATCCCTTAAACTACCTCCCCCAAGATCAGGCATGACAGGACCATTACAGTTAAACGCGAAAGTAAATGATCTAAATAAATGGAAAATCTTAAAAAATATTTATATGACTAAAAACACAAGATGAACACAGTAAAAGTGGATGTTAATATACTGTCTCTATGAGTATTAATAGCATAAGGAATATATTAATAAAATGTGATTAGCTCGCTATGTAAGCACTTATAATTACTTGCTTGCAACTAAACAACTGACTGGAATAGAATAAAAATTTGAGTGGAAGAAAGAAAATCGGAAATACAATAACTGAAATAAAATAAAATAAATTCCATAAGATACAAAATAAAAGTACAAAAGCAAGAAGGCACTGCGATTTTTGTGTGAATCGAAGTAATAAAAAATAGGCGCTGAAAAATTTATAAGCTGGAAACACTCACTATTCTTCAATTGGTTTTCGTCAGACAAAGCATACGAAATGAGACTATTGAGTCCGTGATCTGGATCAACAGCTTTGAATTTGAAGATGACCGAATCAACAGGAGTGGTATCGTATATAATGAAATCATATTCGGACTTATCAAAAACTGGGTTGTGATCGTTCGAATCGATGAGTTTCATGACAATCTGTGGAAAACAAATCAGACTTAATTATTTATATGCGTATTGCATTCATTGGAGGAGACTAAAAGCATGAATTTTTAATAATGTTTACGCACACGGAACGATCTAAAATTCAAGATTTAAAATATTTGCAATCTTTTGTTCGCTTAATGATTATATTTATTAAATGTCGTTGGGAACTTAATTGGGATGAGATACTAGAATAAATACGAGTACTTATGCAATTTTTGATCAACTAAATTATGTCTAATACAAGATCTACTATTTCATTGACGTGCTTATTGATCGTTGGACTCAAAGAACAAGCTCACATTTCTTTGATGGATTCAAGCCTGTATTATTCATTGCAATAATGAAAACTTCCGCAAACTCCTTTTCATACACGATCTTTGAGGGAAATTTTTCACCCCCAGAATTCGCGATTTTCCTAGAATTTCCAAAAAATTTGTATAAAAGGTGCTGTTTTAAGCGTTTTTCGCTATATGTTTGCTCAAAAGTATAAAATTTTAGGCGCTTGGCGTCATTTATTCATTTTTTGATGATATTTTATTTATTTAGGACGAATTTTTCTGAATTGTTCTTGAAATTTGTTCTTTTTTTGCTCTAGAAAGACGGCGCATTGCCAGAAACGCCAAAAAACAGTGTTTTTGACACGTAAATAGATCCTATTGTACTTGGGCCAGAAAGTCACTTTAAAATTTCAGTTACCCACATATGGGCGTGCGGAGGGTCCCCGCAGAAGTTGAAAAACCCCCGCAGATTATTGTAGACCCCACAGAATTCTATATTTAGCAACTTTTTTGACCGTTTTTAACAATTTCACCCATTAAGACCCTCAGAATTCTCTTGCTGTCCAGGTATGGTCACACCCCCAGAATCCCCATGTTGTGCATGTCTGCTACTTTTCAAATAATTAAAAGGAACCTAAAAACACGTGTTACACTGCAAAAAAGCAGACACATAAATAATAAATGCATTCAATTTGCATACATGACTATGCGCCGTATGTTTTGCGCCATCTTGAATCGTCAATTTCAAATTAAAAACTTTGTCGTCAATGTCGTAATCAAGACGAATGGATGGAGCAAGAGAAATTTCAAGCGTTGTTTCATCCTGAAAAAGTACATTTTTTCAAAGACATTTTGCGGCAATATCGTATGTTATTATGTTATTATAGCTTAAGTTGGGTAAGCCATCTCACATTATTCTTTTATAAATATTTGATCGTACAGATTCCTTTACACTGTGTTCACTTGATTAACATCCTCGACTATAATCTGTTTCATTTAAATTTGCGGTTTTCTTCTGAATTTTTCCACAAGAATCAGGCTACAAAAGCGGTTTAAACTTTTGATGCACTAATGCGGCTTAACACAAGCATTACGTCTCTATATGAATGACTCGACATACTGTGGATTATCATATTTATTGTATAAGTTTAAAACACTTTTGTAGTCGCTTCAGACTTTTTCAAAAACCTCAAAGTTAAATGAAACAGACTTTAGTTTGTTCTGGAGTTTACATTTAAGATAAATGTGTAGATATATGCGAAGATAAATAATTTTGCCTGATTGCAAAAGTTGATTTGTTTCTAGAGTAAATTATCTGCTCTAATCATTGTTATATATGTACATGATTATTTTCATTATATTTTTATGTATTTTTTATATTCAAAGCAGAAATTCCACTGATTCCTAAAATTTTGCAATCGAGGAAACAAACCGCTTTATGCATCTCATTGATTAATAGGAATCAGAATTCCCTAAAAACTAAAAATGCGAGTATAAAAAACAAAAATCTAAACTGGAGAGCATGAATGAAAAGTAGGAACAAAACCATTAATATTCCCTTAGCAATAAGAATTTCAAAAATTGTTGTTCTGCACTTCCTTCATATTTCTACTTTACAAGCCTTAATTAGATTCATTTGCTTTAAATGTTTCAAATCGCTCTATTCCGTTTCTCTGATTATCCCAATTCTCCCAAAGTCCCGATTCTCCATCTGATAATAAAACCGGTTAATTTTAGATTTAAGAAGACTCCGTCTCTCCGACCAACCCGATTCTCTGACCTGTATTATAGAGAATTATTTATGCATAGAAAAAGTTCTCGATTCATCGACCGTTCCGTTTCTCCGTCCGTCCCTATTCTCCGAATATCCTCATTCTCCAACCATGTTAAAGGTTGACGAGCGACGAAGACAGTAAATTTATTTGCAATGCATTGGGAGACATTGCACAGCGCGTATTTACATATATACATACATACAATGAATTCACTTGACCACTGTAGCATAATGCTATTTATGATTTTACTTACATAGTCAATTGTTTTTGTTCACATTCATCCATTTATTCTATTCTTTTGCTTTTCTATAATAAAATTAGTGCTTTGATCTAACGTACTAGCCAATCATATTTAAAAAGCATAGCAAACTTAAAGACAATTAATTTCGCATAAACTGCAGAACACCCCTAACGCATAAAAACTTACTGAATTGCATGTGCTGGAGTTTAAAGACCATCCTTAAGCTATTACTTTTTACCCTAACGATTGCCATCCAGCAATTGATTGACGTGTGGTTAGCACACATGGGCGTGAGGGGTCTGGGGTATGCACCCCACAGACTCTGAAAGACCCCCAAAAATCGATAGACCCCAGAATTGAATTTTTATGCTATTTTTGGCAATTTGGCCCCATCGGACCCCCAAAGAATTTAGTGCTGCCCATGTACGGTGGTTCGTGTCGCCTGTCACATTTAACCTGCTGTCGGAGAAATGGGAAAGTCGGAGAATCGGGAAAGTCGGATGATCGGGATGGTTGGTAAATCGACACAATCGCTACAAATAAGAACTTACAGTCCTTTTTAGCAGGAAGTAATCGGAATTGTGACCGATCAACTTGAATTGAAAATTTCTGCCGACTGTGTCGGCGTCTGAGAACAAAATGTTCGTGATTGTCTGCCCCGAAACTAGCGATTCTTCCATTTGAGCTTCCAGAGTCTGTTATGATCGTCAGCTCATATGAATAAATATGCAAACTATCATAGCAAATAGAATTTATAAAAAATTTCCATATGCAACGATCAAAAACGGTCTTTGTTAATCTCATGATAAGACGCGTCATAGACCAAGCACCGCAAGTTTCGAAATTTCGACTTCGAGTACATTCGAAGAAAATTGGTGGCAAAGTAACGGAGGAAAGACCAAATTTCTTATTAATACGTTGAATAAATACGAAAATAATTCAAAAGAAAAAGCGGAAATTATGATCTAAAATGTTATTCATTTTAGCAATCTAAGATTAGATCTAAGATCTAAGTTTAGCGATCTCGTGTGGGTATCAAGATCACTTTATGTTCGACCACAAAACGTTATTGAGAAGACAAGCGTAACTGAATAAAAACTAGAACTTATAGTAAAATATTAATAGATATAATTAACCTGCACTTAAATAAGGACTTCTTGAAGCGAATCAAATGATTTTAAGCTCTTGTATTATCTTTTTTTAACTATGATCGATTATGCAAGTTAGGATTTTGCAGTTTGTAAGTTGTACAACATACGGCGAATAATTTTCAAGGACCGCGATATAGGCGCCTCCTAAAATTTATTCTTTCATTTTAATTGTCGATACCTTAGCGGGTTCCGTACATGATCATGGAGGTGTTTCACCCCCAGAAAGGTTTTTACCCCTAGAATTCGCGATTTTCTAAAAAATCTTAGAAAGGATGCTGGCTTAAAGCGTTTCTAGCTACCTGCTTGCTCAAAACCTTTCCACATTCTCAATTTTCGACTATATTTTGTCAAATTTGTTTGAATTTTTTCTCTGTTATTACGCTCTAGAAAGGTCGAGCATCGTCAGAAATGTCAAAAATTATGTTTTGTCGCGTACATTACATTTTAGGACTCAAAAGAAGGCGCTTTAAAATTTTAACCCACCCCCAGAATCCCTATGATGTGCCTGTCAGGTGGGTCCGGTACACCGCTGCGCTAATGTCTCCAAATATCGCGCATTGTTACAGCTGTTTTAAAATTAGTTCATAATGAAAGAAAAGTCTCAAGGTATGTTTACTTCATTTAATATGATCGGTGCATTGTCATCGATATCCAAAACCGTTATGTTCAGATAAGCAACGACAGGGAGCTCGTCCACTGCGATAACGCGAAGTGAAAACGTTCGTTGGCTTGGCTTCAGTTCTTCGAAATCGATCGGTTTTGATAGGCTGATCAATCCTTGAAGAAAATTTAAAATAAAACAGCTCGCTTGCCTGAATTGAGGTCGTATTTACATTCTCTATATACATGTGAGTAGTTAACCTTGTCTCCCTGGGCTGCAACACAAAGTATAACCAATGCTTAAGCATAGGCTGTGTTAAAGCATAGTCCTGTCTTGAAGCATAGGCAGTATACGTTGTGTTGCGGTCTAGGGGATGACGTCACACTATAGTTATCCTCAACTATGGGTATACTGGAGACTATTTTAAATTTGCGGATCAAGTGAACCAGGTATACTTTACACTACAGTAAGAGTACCTATTTAATGCAAGGGGATATACGAAAAATGGGGAAAGCTATCAGAATTTTATTTTTGGGGGATAACTATGAACACCACTTACCATACTAAATGCGTACAATATTCTAACTTGGGTATCACTTGACCAATTTACGCTTTACAATCGAGTAGTTTACACCATATCATAAAACCGCTATAAATCATGAACCAATGGCCGGATTGAGCTGAAATGTTCAGAATGTAAAGAATACATGTCAAAAATATTGTGTATGGAAAATCGTGTACCGGCTCACTGTAGCTATGTTATAACACGTATTTTTTGAACCAATGGCCGGATTGAGCTGAAATGTTCAAAATGTAAAGACTACATGCCAAAAATAATGTATATGGAAATTCGTGCACCGGCTTACTGTAGCTATGTTATAACACGTATTTTTTGAACCAATGGCCGGATTGAGCTTAAATTTGAGAAACAGCATATACGCGAGACACAAATTCTTTGTACATTGTCTTACTGTAGGTATACTGTAGCTTTCTGGATTTTCTATATCTCACAAACTAACAGTCAAATAAAGCTGAAATTCAATAAATTAGATGTATATGAGTCAAAAATAACGTACGCAAAATATAGTGCATGGGGTTACTGTAGGTATGCTACAACACGTATCTTTTAATTCGCCGAGCTGGAAATTTGAGAGATTTAACAAATACGATAGAACAGTGCACCAGAACTACTATAAGCAACATTTAGTAACCCATAGTGTGGAAAAGGTGGTTGTGAAAAAGGTTACAAAGGGTCCACAGTCTCGCACAGATCTCCCCCAACCCAAAGCTAGAGGATCACTCTGTAGACTGCAGATCTTTTGTATGAACACACTGAAAACGTGCATAATACTTAATAAGATTATGAGACAATAAAACATGAAGATACGGGTTTAACGAAAAAAATCAGATATATTTTGTAAGATTTGGGAATTATTTTGTAAAATTTGGAAACTTTTTTGTAAAATTTGGAAATTATTTTGTAGAATTTGGAAATTATTTTGTAAAATTTGGAAACTTTTTTGTAAAATTTGGAAACTTTTTTGTAAAATTTGGAAATTATTTTGTAGAATTTGGAAACTTTTTTGTAAAATTTGGAAATTTTTTTGTAAAATTTGGAAACTTTTTTGTAAAATTTGGAAACTTTTTTGTAAAAAATGGAAATTATTTTGTAAAATTCGGAAATTTAAAAGAAACAAAAGTTTGACTACCGTGGAGACCCATGAGTCAAATTTTGATGGGTCCCCTCGCCAGTGGACCAGATATTCGGTCTTATTACGTCGTCTCCGCGTTTTTAGATTGCTGATTATCAATAGCCTGCTCAATATACGGACAAAGTTCGCTCGGTTCTACCGGAAATCATGAGAATGAAATTGGGGCTTTCTATATAGGAGGCATAAAATGCCTCTATAAATGATCAACGAAATTTCGAATAGTAATTATATAAGTTGGATATCGCATTGTCTTGATCTCTCCTGGCATACCCATTGTTAGCTGGAGGAAAAAAAATTCATAGTTCGATATGTTTCTATGTATTCTGCAGGCACGTAGCTGACCCTTCTATTTTGGGGGACCAACACCAATTTTGGGGTGGGGGGTCTAAGCCAAAAATAGCACAAAATAACGTGTAAAAAGTCCTATTTTTCCGTTTTTTTCTGAATTTTGGGGGGTCCGGACCCCGCCAGCCCCCCAACAGCTACGTGCATGGTATTCTGTAGTGTATGCAAGAAAAAGGACGAAAGGTCCACAGTCTTCCAACAGATCTCCCCAAACCCTAAGCCAGAGGATCACTCAGTAGACTGCAGAACTTTTGTATGAAAACTAAGAAAACGTGCATAATACTTAACAAGATTATGAGACAATAAAAAATGAAAATATGGGTTTAACCAAAAATGAATAAAACAGCCTATTGCATCGTTCGGCAACCAAAAATGAATAAAACAGCCTATTGCATCGTTCGGCTAAGTACTAAACTGGACGCATAAGTGTCAGGAGGGGTCTAGACCCTCCCAGCTTAATTAGAACTCAAAATTTTCCCTACGGATTCTTGAAAATTTAAGAGAAAGTTTCAAAGTTGATCAATCATACTAAGTGACCATAATTTATACTGATGGTTGCAAAAACGATATATTTCATAGAAAAATACTAGACCTACCTAGGCACTGCTCTCTCAGTGTGTAGCAAATGTAAATGATAATTTTACCAGATAAAAAGCACAACTTTACAGGCATCAATATTGCGCAATGTTATACAATTTGAAGATGAAAAATGAATTTCAGTCCATAACGGATTCAAGAACGCGGGCGATGATTCAAGGGCGTAATAATTAACTTTCGAAAACAAAGTTTCCACGAATTGTTCAAATCGATTGCGATTTATATATCCTAAATCGTAATGACGAAATATAACTGTACAAGTCTGACGACGATCAGTAAATATATCAATTAAATCCATAAGGCTTCCGAAAAAATTGTCATCATGATTCGAACAGACGAACCATATAGATAAAACTTCAAAGCGTTTGGCATCATAGAAAAAACTTCGAACCGCGTGTTTATCGCTATCGAAAAAACCCAAACTTCTTATACACAGTTCGCGCGGATTAAAATACTTTAAAATGCGGTAAAAGTCCATATCTAAATCGATTGAATGCAGACACAATTTTTGCAGCAAATGACGATACGAAGGTATCCAAGAATCACTAAATAAAGTTACTAGTTTCAATTCGACCGTCTTTTGGTTGCAATCGTCCATCAGATAGGGCTCGAGGATTTCGCCACCCCAGTATTCCATAATTCGCATGTTTCGTAACACCAATTTCGATGGGTTGCATACCTTAAGTATCTTCTTCAACAGCCGATTCTCTTCGCCACTAAGATAGATCGTTGCAAGCTGCTTGTATATGTTTATTTCGATGGTAGGATCGCCTTAAGAGAAAAAGTACCAAAAATAAATTATATGTATGAAAAAGAGTGATACC
The DNA here is from genome assembly GCA_036768485.1 of Mermis nigrescens. Classification (NCBI taxonomy): domain Eukaryota; kingdom Metazoa; phylum Nematoda; class Enoplea; order Mermithida; family Mermithidae; genus Mermis; species Mermis nigrescens. The sequence continues at coordinate 181,345 of JAVLUZ010000705.1, forward strand.
AACGATAAAAAACTAATAAATTAGTCATAAATAAATGGTTTACATTTATTTTTATTGTATATTCTTATTTGTTTCCATGCACATATATTATTTTCATACAAGCAAAACATGACATGGGTGCATACCCTGTAAAGGCTGCAAATGAGGGTCGTGTGTTGGATTTCCAGGGTTTTACTGGATGGCCCATTGCTCAAATGTTGCGCCGTAAAAATCGCTGACAAAAACCGTGATTGCCAAATGTGTTGCAACGGGCCATCGTTGCTGACGCTCCAAAATTTTCCGCCAATCCTTGCATACACGCTCAATGCGCATACGGCTGGTAAAGTCGAGGTAACTGAATATTTGTGCGTGCAGTTCGGACGGTAGACTGTCGAATGTTGCTGAAAATTCACATGGAATCAGAAATAAATGAATACAGTGCGTATTGCATCACAAATATTATATTTGAATAAATTTACATATAGATATCTATATAAATTTGCATACCTAAACTAACGCTGTCGTTCGTGTAATCCATGATAAAAATGATAATTTAGAGAGCAAAACTATCCAACCGACCAAACAGCTCAAGACACAAAGTCCTGAGTGATATTTTTCATTTCGTTGTGCCTTATATACCCTGTTTTTCAACTTCTCTTACACTCTCTCGCCTTATTGGTGCTGGCAAAAAGCCAATTCTAAGATGTCATACATTGTACATTTTAATTTTTCCTCTATTCCTACCTTATATACCCCCTTTTTTATCCCTCTTACACCCTCTTTTCTTATTGATGCCGGCAAAAAGCCATTTTTATGATGCTTTCACCTGCAAAAGTTTCAAATTAGGTAACAGTTTTTTGCTTCTTTCGTATAATTGATTTGCCCCAGAATACCCAGTCTTGCTATTATAATACAAGTTTTTCAATGTTCTATCCATTTTGGTTATATTAAATTAACCTAATAACAATACTTATAGATGAATGAGCAGGATTTTTTATCTTATTTTTTTGGGGGGGAGGATTTATATTTCGTTTATTTTTTTAGGTTTTATATTTTTTAATCATAAATAATACTTTATAATTCAATTTTTCCTTTTCTTTCTCCAAATCTTGGGCTATATATCGCCTTATAACGCTGTTCCCCGCATCCTGAGACGCTCGGTTATATTCTATACATCTTGGACACATTTGTACAGTAAAATATGTACGTCCTGAATTTGTTTCAAAACAATCTTTTTCCGAACTGGCTCTTTGACAATAAAAACATAATTGAATCATGAGAGGAAACATCGGCCGTTCTAAGTTTCGCCCACAAAGAGCTATTGGCGGTCTAATCGACCTGCCATACGGCTTCCTTCCCTCATCACCAAATGGACGTTTCTTTATTTCATTCACTTCCTCCATCTTTGAAAGGATTCATATTATTTAGGAAAAGTATTCATATTTATAGACTTTTGCCTACATATTTACTCTGAGTCACCAGATCGTTTATTAATAGATTTGCTCGAATGAGATTACGCCTAGTTTTAGCACCAGTAAGAATAATTTTTCCAGATGTATAAATTAGAGCTGTTACACCAAAATTGTTAAGCCGATAGGTGAGAGCTGGGAATAACTCTGGTTCGTAAAGGCTGTATTTCCTATTCCGATAATAAAACTTTGTTAGATCAATTTGAAACGGAACACTGAAAGAGCCTACAAAGTTATTGATTTTGACAGCTACATGATGCGCTATATTAAAACCTAAACTTTTTAAAATTTCTTGGATTTTTCTGACCGCTTTTTCCACTTCTTCTTCCGTTTTTGCGCCTAAACATACCATTTTGCCCGATTTAAATAACAATACCGTTATTTTTGGTTCTTTTAATTTTAAACTTAAACCTGGAAACCGACCCGGCTTATACTTGATCCGATCAATGTTTTTCTCTGCTATTAAAGATAAATTTAATTTACATCTCAAATTCGCCGACCCAATAATATTACAAACGATTAAACCTGCCATCCTTTAGGACATAAAACTGTCACACTGATTAAAATGCATATTGCGTAGCATCATAAAAATGGCTTTTTGCCGGCATCAATAAGAAAAGGGGGTGTAAGAGGGATAAAAAAGGGGGTATATAAGGTAGGAATAGAGGAAAAATTAAAATGTACAATGTATGACATCTTAGAATTGGCTTTTTGCCAGCACCAATAAGGCGAGAGAGTGTAAGAGAAGTTGAAAAACAGGGTATATAAGGCACAACGAAATGAAAAATATCACTCAGGACTTTGTGTCTTGAGCTGTTTGGTCGGTTGGATAGTTTTGCTCTCTAAATTATTATTTTTATCATGGATTACACGAACGACAGCGTTAGTTTAGGTATGCAAATTTATATAGATATCTATATGTAAATTTATTCAAATATAATATTTGTGATGCAATACGCACTGTATTCATTTATTTCTGATTCCATGTGAATTTTCAGCAACATTCGACAGTCTACCGTCCGAACTGCACGCACAAATATTCAGTTACCTCGACTTTACCAGCCGTATGCGCATTGAGCGTGTATGCAAGGATTGGCGGAAAATTTTGGAGCGTCAGCAACGATGGCCCGTTGCAACACATTTGGCAATCACGGTTTTTGTCAGCGATTTTTACGGCGCAACATTTGAGCAATGGGCCATCCAGTACAACCCTGGAAATCCAACACACGACCCTCATTTGCAGCCTTTACAGGGTATGCACCCATGTCATGTTTTGCTTGTATGAAAATAATATATGTGCATGGAAACAAATAAGAATATACAATAAAAATAAATGTAAACCATTTATTTATGACTAATTTATTAGTTTTTTATCGTTGGTATCACTCTTTTTCATACATATAATTTATTTTTGGTACTTTTTCTCTTAAGGCGATCCTACCATCGAAATAAACATATACAAGCAGCTTGCAACGATCTATCTTAGTGGCGAAGAGAATCGGCTGTTGAAGAAGATACTTAAGGTATGCAACCCATCGAAATTGGTGTTACGAAACATGCGAATTATGGAATACTGGGGTGGCGAAATCCTCGAGCCCTATCTGATGGACGATTGCAACCAAAAGACGGTCGAATTGAAACTAGTAACTTTATTTAGTGATTCTTGGATACCTTCGTATCGTCATTTGCTGCAAAAATTGTGTCTGCATTCAATCGATTTAGATATGGACTTTTACCGCGTTTTAAAGTATTTTAATCCGCGCGAACTGTGTATAAGAAGTTTGGGTTTTTTCGATAGCGATAAACACGCGGTTCGAAGTTTTTTCTATGATGCCAAACGCCTTGAAGTTTTATCTATATGGTTCGTCTGTTCGAATCATGATGACAATTTTTTCGGAAGCCTTATCGATTTAATTGATATATTTACTGATCGTCGTCAGACTTGTACAGTTATATTTCGTCATTACGATTTAGGATATATAAATCGCAATCGATTTGAACAATTCGTGGAAACTTTGTTTTCGAAAGTTAATTATTACGCCCTTGAATCATCGCCCGCGTTCTTGTATCCGTTATGGACTAAAATTCATTTTTCATCTTCAAATTGTATAACATTGCGCAATATTGATGATTTTGAAATCCTGTAAAGTTGTGCTTTTTATCTGGTAAAATTATCATTTACATTTGCTACACACTGAGAGAGCAGTGCCTAGGTAGGTTTAGTATTTTTCTATGAAATATATCGTATTTGCAACCATCAGTATAAATTATGGTCACTTAGTATGATTGATCAACTTTGAAACTTTCTCTTAAATTTTCAAGAATCCGTAGGGAAAATTTTGAGTTCTAATTAAGCTGGGAGGGTCTAGACCCCTCCTGACACTTATGCGTCCAGTTTAGTACTTAGCCGAACGATGCAATAGGCTGTTTTATTCATTTTTGGTTGCCGAACGATGCAATAGGCTGTTTTATTCATTTTTGGTTAAACCCATATTTTCATTTTTTATTGTCTCATAATCTTGTTAAGTATTATGCACGTTTTCTTAGTTTTCATACAAAAGTTCTGCAGTCTACTGAGTGATCCTCTGGCTTAGGGTTTGGGGAGATCTGTTGGAAGACTGTGGACCTTTCGTCCTTTTTTCTTGCATACACTACAGAATACCATGCACGTAGCTGTTGGGGGACTGGCGGGGTCCGGACCCCCCAAAATTCAGAAAAAAAACGGAAAAATAGGACTTTTTACACGTTATTTTGTGCTATTTTTTGGCTTAGACCCCCCACCCCAAAATTGGTGTTGGTCCCCCAAAATAGAAGGGTCAGCTACGTGCCTGCAGAATACATAGAAACATATCGAACTATGAATTTTTTTCCTCCAGCTAACAATGGGTATGCCAGGAGAGATCAAGACAATGCGATATCCAACTTATATAATTACTATTCGAAATTTCGTTGATCATTTATAGAGGCATTTTATGCCTCCTATATAGAAAGCCCCAATTTCATTCTCATGATTTCCGGTAGAACCGAGCGAACTTTGTCCGTATATTGAGCAGGCTATTGATAATCAGCAATCTAAAAACGCGGAGACGACGTAATAAGACCGAATATCTGGTCCACTGGCGAGGGGACCCATCAAAATTTGACTCATGGGTTTCCACGGTAGTCAAACTTTTGTTTCTTTTAAATTTCCGAATTTTACAAAATAATTTCCATTTTTTACAAAAAAGTTTCCAAATTTTACAAAAAAGTTTCCAAATTTTACAAAAAAATTTCCAAATTTTACAAAAAAGTTTCCAAATTCTACAAAATAATTTCCAAATTTTACAAAAAAGTTTCCAAATTCTACAAAACACCTATACTTAACCATATAAAAAAGTTTCCAAATTTTACAAAATAATTTCCAAATTTTACAAAAAAGTTTCCAAATTTTACCAAAAAGTTTCCAAATTTTACAAAATAATTTCCAAATTCTACAAAATAATTTCCAAATTTTACAAAAAAGTTTCCAAATTTTACAAAATAATTTCCAAATCTTACAAAATATATCTGATTTTTTTCGTTAAACCCGTATCTTCATGTTTTATTGTCTCATAATCTTATTAAGTATTATGCACGTTTTCAGTGTGTTCATACAAAAGATCTGCAGTCTACAGAGTGATCCTCTAGCTTTGGGATGGGGGAGATCTGTGCGAGACTGTGGACCCTTTGTAACCTTTTTCACAACCACCTTTTCCACACTATGGGTTACTAAATGTTGCTTATAGTAGTTATGGTGCACTGTTCTATCGTATTTGTTAAATCTCTCAAATTTCCAGCTCGGCGAATTAAAAGATACGTGTTGTAGCATACCTACAGTAACCCCATGCACTATATTTTGCGTACGTTATTTTTGACTCATATACATCTAATTTATTGAATTTCAGCTTTATTTGACTATTAGTTTGTGAGATATAGAAAATCCAGAAAGCTACAGTATACCTACAGTAAGACAATGTTCAAAGAATTTGTGTCTCGCGTATATGCTGTTTCTCAAATTTAAGCTCAATCCGGCCATTGGTTCAAAAAATACGTGTTATAACATAGCTACAGTAAGCCGGTGCACGAATTTCCATATACATTATTTTTGGCATGTAGTCTTTACATTCTGAACATTTCGGCTCAATCCGGCCATTGCTTCAAAAAATACGTGTTATAACATAGCTACAGTAAGCCGGTACACGATTTTCCATACACAATATTTTTGACATGTATTCTTTACATTCTGAACATTTCAGCTCAATCCGGCCATTGGTTCATGATTTATAGCGGTTTTATGATATGGTGTAAACTACTCGAGTGTAAAGTGTAAAGTGGTCAAGTGATACCCAAGTTAGAATATTGTACGCATTTAGTATGGTAAGTGGTGTTCATAGTTATCCCCCCAAAAATAAAATTCTGATAGCTTCCCCCATTTTTCGTATATGCCCCTGCATTAAATAGGTACTCTTGCTGTAGTGTAAAGTATACCCGGTTCACTTGATCCGCAAATTTAAAATAGTCTCCAGTATACCCATAGTTGAGGATAACTATAGTGTGACGTCATCCCCTAGACCGCAACACAACGTATACTGCCTATGCTTCAACACAGGGCTATGCTTCAACATAGCTTATGCTTAAGCATTAGCTATACTTTGTGTTGCAGCCCAGGAGACAAGGTTAACTACTCATGTGAATATTTGCGTATAACTAAAAAGGCTCGAAGTGAACGGAAGAAGCCACGGCATTATTCTTATTAGAAATCATAATCATCTATGCGCTTAACTATTCAAGTTATGACCTTGATTTGTTTTGAACGAGAAAAAATGCATAGCAAGTAATAAAGTAAACTACGATCTTTTTTGAGAAAACTAAAAATTGTGCGACATTTTCACGATTAATTTATATGAATTTTTCGGCATTAGTTTAATTCTTTGTTGCAATCGGAGCTGATTTCTGCATAACAATATAAATTATTTAAAAAATTCGTTTAAGTGATTTTCAAGTTATAATAAAAATTATTTAGAAAAATATTAAATCATATCAATTTGTGTTAAATATGAGGAAACAAGATTCAGCTTTTAGCAGCATGAGACATGCACCCATTTTAGTATATAATGAGTATCATAAGCTAGCCACATATAATTATTAGAGTTCTGTAAGTATAGGCGGGTAGGCTTGTGTGTGCTTATGCAATAAGCTAAATGGTTCAAAAATTAAAACTAAAATATAAGATCAGATAATAATCCAACGAAGTTCGTTACAGGGAAAAATTTATTTATACCTGATGCAGCATCGTATTCGAAATTTTCAGAGAATAGACCCTTGAGCTCTACATTGAGCCAAAGTGCATTCTTAGCATAGTCAAAAGCGGGCAATGAAATGATAGGATAATTCACTGGAGCAGTTTCCGGCAATAATATTGAAAAATATTTGTTCAATGGAGTCCAGGGTGGTAGAAATGTGATTTTCGGAAGATTATATCGTCGCCTGGGTGGCAATAATCTTATCACTAGTGTGCAAGCTGAACAACAAAGTGAAGTTGCATCGCATGATATATTTCGTATAAAACATGACGCACAAAAGCTTTAAAGAGGCATGCTAACAATCTATCTTGTTACATGCGGGGCTGGTGGTAGCCATAGGTGCACAGCATGACCGATCTGGGGAAGAGGGTTAGCCGGTCTAAGGGGGTCAAAAATTAGCATAAGTGCTAAAATAGCATCAAAGCTACTTTATTACACACTTTCTGGTAAATTTGGAGCACTTTTAAATTTTTTTCAATTTTCATACGTTTTTAGCCTTCATTTGCCTCATTTTCCTCACAAAATTTTCCATTTTTTTAATTCCGGGGAACTAGACCCCCCAAACCCTCCACGTGCATGTCTGGTGGTAGCTGTACATTGGAGTTATAAATTTAATGACAAACGATTCGTAAGCAAGCTTTTAATAAATGTATATATTGACCATGCAACCAGACTTTGATCAATAGAATATTAGGCCAGGCTAGTAGATGCGCCTAAAACTTTTAACATAATACAGGGTGGCTCATAAAAGAACAAATGGCATATCGGTCCTTATAAATTTTTATCAAATTAAATGCGGTTCGCTTTGTTCCATGACCTCTGTGAGAATGCGACAGTTTTATTTATGCAGGTTGAGGTTCTATTTGTCTACAGTAAAGTAAGCAGAAGTCGTTTTTTAATCATGAGAGCATTTGCCAAAGCATTATTGGCTTTGGCAACCCTGATACTTTACAGAATCGTAAAGCAGTTAAATGCAAATTATTTTATTTTAAAGCCCTTTCAATTGTCTATCAATCGCTCAATTTGCTTTATCGTATTTAAATTTTCTGCAAAATGATTGAACTTTAATCAAACATTGCACACTTTGGCAACTGCTAACAAATCAAAATCCTGCTGTTCCGCACAGACTTAACCAATCAAAATGGAAGTAAACAGAACAGTAAACAAATCAATTCGGCTTCATGTAAACAAAAACCGCGTTGAATTATCTTTTTTTATTAGAGAGTCACACTGTTGTAAATAAATATAGCTTATTTAGGCCAAAAATCTACAAAAAATGAAAAAACGACTTCTGCTTAATTTCATAAAAACCAAGATCAGCATATTAAAGCTCTGGCGCGTTCTTGTAGAGGTATAAGACTCTTAGAAAAAGCAAACCGCATTTAATTTAGTTAAGTATAAGAGAAGTTATAGGGATCTAATATGCCATTCGTTTTTTTAGCCACCCTGTATGTGCATATTTCCATGATGAACCTTCATTTAAAATTTCTTCTCAAAGAGTTTTCCTCATAGTGAAGCGTTGGCTAACTATTCAGAAAATCGTACATATATCTTATTGAGGAAATTTGGCGACACCAGGCTTTTACGAAGTCACTGAAAGGTCACAGGTTTTCTGACATGAAATTAACATATATTCTTATTCGTGGTGTATGCTTTCCAAATGCTACGACACACGGTTATTTTAAAATATAATGAGAGACTTTAATTGATTCAACTTCCTTTACAACATTAAAATTTCTTACTTTTCAAGTGTCCACTTTCTTCTATGGTAACATTGAGGTACCCCGAAGAGTGATTAAGACGCGATAAGGATGAGTCAATAAATACTGTTCCGTTTCGATCGATATTGAAGAAATTCTAAAATTTTCTTCCGAATAATGCTAAGCAGTTAACGAGAAAAATAATTTCTCAATTACCTGATTGTGATAATCCAACAAATTTTCACTGAGCCAAAACGTTCGGAACGTTTCATCAAGAAATATCTTTGCCTTTCGCGGCAATTTACCAGTTAAATTCATCTGCACGATCGGCGAACCAACTTCCAAATCTTTAAAATTCAATATACTTAACGAACATCAATGCTAGCTGAATAGGTCTAAAAAGCTAATTTGAACAATCAATAAGCTCGTAAACTGCCTTCAACCATACTTCAGATATCGCTTCAAGCATATTCTTTAAGCATTTTGTTTTGGTCCATTTTAATGCTTATTTTACTTTTTTCTCATCAAGTTTCATTCAAGAAATAACAACTATTTTCTGCAAATATGGAAAAAGGAATGATATAAGTTGTTTTATATTTACGAGGTGCTATTCCGACTTAATTTCAAATTGCATTAAAAATTGTTCGGATTTAAGCTGAGTATGGGGATTTCGCGACCAGATAAACGACGTGCAGTAACAATAAGAAGAAAACGCGTTAAATACGCATGTTGGCTTATTATAGGTACTTAATATTCTGACGATGTTTTCTGACTGTAAAAATATAACTTCAAAATAAAAAAACTTGATTAATGGTTATAAAATCAAAAGCATTAATTGACATTTAAGCGAACATCAATGACACGATATGTTCGTTCAGTTTAATATCAAGAGGGTACATATTTTATGAGACTCGAAAGCATAGATGCACAGCATGGCCGATCTAGGGGGAAGCGTCAGCTGGTCTAGTGGGGGGTCAAACATTGAGCTTTTTGGGCCATAACGACCCCCAAAAAACTGGTATAAATGCTAAAATAACGTTTAAACAACGTTATTATACGGTTTCTGGTCAACGTCAAGCACTTTTGATGAAAATTTTCAACATTCATCGATTTTTCCATCGTTTATTTTGTCTCATTTTTCCCACAAAATTTTTATTTTTCTATTCTGATAGGGTCTAGGCCATACATGGGCAGCAAGAAAATTCTGGGGATGAAATCGCTAAAAATTGCCAAAGATTGCCAAAATGTTACTCAAAATAGAATTATGGGGGTCTACAGTAATCTGCGGAGGTTTTTCAACTTCTGGGGATGTATACCCCTAAACCCCCACGCCCATGTTTGGTCTAGACTAAATTTCCCAACTCCCCGCCCATGTGCATGTCTGCTCGGGAGTCATGAGTACAATCTGAAATTAGCCTTATCTCAACAGATCGAATACAAACAGGCAAAAAATTATTGACCTTGAAGAAAATGCCAAAAGAATAATAAATATAAAGTATAATTATATAAATTAAATAATAACATAATTTCACAGATGACACCAAAATTAGTTGCCACTGTTATTCATCTATAATTCTCATTTTGTTATACGTGATCGAGATTTCAAAAACTAGTACTCATGACATAATTAAGCCAACATTTTTGACACTTGAATTCCATTCCATGCTTCAGGACACTCAATCACCCGAAATGCTTCAGTGGATAATGACACAATAAGGTATTAACAACGAAACTTGATAGCAAAGTGCCAGTCTCCCTTTCAAATTATATCATGTTTTCCTTCATTTCCTGTTACAAAACAAAATAGTACCTGAAGGCACCAGCGCTATAGTCATTGATTCTCTGAAATCTGGAAATGGCTCAAAGTCCGTTATAGCCAAGAATACTGTGGCATTTGCTAAAACTGAATTCGTAATCGTGTCGCATGCGAATATTGTGAAATTTAAATTAATTTGCGCTAAGGTTTCAAAATTGGGTTGTTCTTTTGCAACCAATTTGCCTGTTTTTCTATTCAGTTGCAACCATTGCGGTAAAAATAGCCCAGACAATAGAAATTCGAATCCGTTTTTTGATGGACCAATAAGTTTGAAGCGTTCTAAAACTTGTCCTAAAAAGCACAATGAATAGTGAACATTATTTAACACAGAACAGTTCGTTACGTGTATACCTGCAGAAATGTGGCCGATTGATGCAATAATACTATAATTGACCTTCGAAAAGCGCCAGAAATTCGTTAAACCCTACGTAAAAATAATTTCAAATATATTCATTCCTAACTAATAAAAATTCACGAGAAAATAATGCATGTCGATTAAGTGATATCTATTATATAAACATCAGTGGCGTATCCAGGATTTTCCTAAGGGGGGCGGTACCCCTAAGGGGGGCGGAACCCTGACTTGGGGGTAAAATTAGCCGTTTTAACCAGAAAATCGCTAAAAATCGCTCCAAAATCCTTAATTTTGCGCACTATTTTGGGCCAATGGGGGTGGAAGCGGCCGCCCCCCGCCCACCCTAAATCCGCCCCTGATAAACATACGACAAGAGATAAAACTAAAATGTAAAACATAGTGTAGCAGAGGTGCTACTACATAATTTGAAATTGATACTTTGAAGTTAAACCCGTGAGGTTAATGTTATATTATTTCTCAATTATATTGAATATTAGCGCAGAAAGTGAGCAAGAGCCCGATTAGTCGGTTAGTACTACACACGCGATACAGAGCAGAAGATCCGGGAAACGGTGCGGGTAAAATTTTGCTCACGTAACGGAAGGTATGCAGCGCCACCCGTTACAATAGTAGGAAAATAAACGCGTAAAATAATTGAAAAAAACAGGTAGGTACGAAAGAAATAATGAGATAAGTGCTTTTATCATATTATTTAAAATTGCAATCATTTAAAACTTGCATTACTTCATCACCTCATCGATTATTCTAACGGATTTAGTTACACTTTGCCCGGTAGATAGTCCTGCTATTCTGACGTTCATACTATAATTTCCGATTTCAAGAAATTCTCGATTTAGTTTCTTGACGTACCATAACGATTTGATATTGCCAGGCGTGAGTATATCAGGAACGTGAATGAATTCAAAGTATCTTTGCATGCTTTTTGGAGCAATGCTAAGATTGGTTTCGCGGGGCGCCTAAATAGGTACCACATTTAAGCTTAATTAGAGGAGGAAGAGCAAGCAAGCTGAAACAAATAAATCACCTTAACATAAAATGGCTGTCGAATAGTCCCATTATTTACTCTGATGTTGGAGGCAGAAAATTCAATGTCCAGTGTTCCAGTTTCAGTACTTGAGCTTTGCCTCAGGATATCAATAAATATGTACGTTCTTTGAAGTTTTCCTCGAACTGCAATGCAAAATTCATGCATACATGATCTGGCAATATTTCATAAATATATACTTTTTTGTAATTACTTAAGATGAGTAATGACGACGAATTCTTCGACATTGTCTTCCAATTCCAGCATTTCTTTTTCCGATTGCATGTCAGTTTTAGTACGCCATTTTCTAATTTCACGTCTGAAGATAGTGTGCCGAAAAAGTCGATCTGATCGGATTGGTTGAAAAACTGTTAGGATAAAAAATTACAAACGTCATGCTAACCGTCAGCCATTTAGATGAAGTTACGACCATACATGGGCAGCAAGAAAATTCTGCGCGGGGGATAGCCACAACTCGCCAAAAACGTTACTAAAAATAGAATTTTTGGAAGTCTACAGGAATCTGCAGGGGATTTCTCAACTTCTAGGGGGTATAAACCCCCAACCCCCACGCAAACGTCTGGTTACGATATGACAACGTGGAATACAGAGGTCCTTAATTCTTAAACTTGCTAGAACTTTACAAAAGGACTGAGTTACAATCTCGCTTTTTCTGTCAGGCCATGATGAAACGAAGAACTAATGTCGATAAAAAATAATCGATATGATTTCAAATAAAGTTAGAAGGACTATAGTCTATTTCACAGAACCTTGTGCATTAAAATAAATTTTCAGCGACCTAGCAAGCAGTCACAAAAGTGGTTTCTAGACAGCTTACTGTAGCACATTTGTGCATAGTAAAACTTCATATGCTTATTCATTGCTATGCTCAATATCGTTATTGCTGCTTCACTTCTAACCGCTTTTGTAATTGATTTACATTGGCACAAGAAATGTGATCCGCGCACAAGGTTTCGTGAAATAGATTATAATTAGCTCTAAGAGCAATATTTAAAAAATAAGGAAAGTATTTAAACTGAAAGTGATAAGAGTTAAAAATTATATGACGTATTAAAATGCTTAGAATTTTCCTCCTGAGCTTTTCATTCGCTTAATGAGAGCCAAAAAAGATTGTTCTATAAGTTTGCTTTGAGTTAGCTTTCAATCAGACAGATATATCATCCCAATTATAAAATTTTCCAAACTTATTCATCTGTTTATCCAACATCATAGCATTCGTGCAGCTCTCTGCAGCCGGTTTCACAAAGCAGTCTAACTCGAGTTAGCCGACTAACTTTTGATTAGACCAGGAAGTTAGACTGCTAACTTTTTTAGGACCGTTCCACAAAGCGGTCTAACTTTGTGGCAGTCTCAAAAAACTTAGCAGGCTAACTTTTTCGAGACAGGCGAAAATCTAGTTAGACCGAGGTGTTCCACAAAGCAGTCTAACTAAGTTAGCCGGCTAACTTTTAGTTATAGACAGCATCAAAAAGTTAGACTGGTCAGGAGGAGTCTAACTCGTGGTTTAACTTTAATTAAACATATTGTTTCAAAGCATATTGTGTCCTTAGGTAAGATAAATTTTGCATGATTATTTTTGACTGAACATTTTTGTACTAAAATCATTTTTCATTAAAGTTTAAAAATTTTAAAAATTTTACGAAATGTTTGCCGATTGTACGTAAATCTATTACAGGATTGATCTAAAATGAAGCAATACCGTGATATTAAACATAGTGGTAGCATGCAAAATTATACTGTCCGAAATTATATTACGGCAGTCTTCTTGCTATATAATTTGATAGTCAGAGTCATTTTCTCCTTCATTTATTTCTTAAAGGAGTATTCTTGGAAAATATTTATCATAAAGTAAAAGTTTTGGGTGCAAGGTGGAAGTGAAGAATTTACGAACAAAATATGTTTTTTATATGAGATTATCAATTCATTTCCACTTGGAATTTTAAGTCCCAAGTACCAAGTCTTGAAAAACGTGAAATTTTCCAAGTCCTAGTTTATTTGCTCCGTCATTTTCCAAGTCCTTTAAATTCCAAGTTCCAAGTTCCTAATCTTGGAAAACCGGCTTTTTTCCAATTTGTGATTTAGTTGCAGCTCGGTTTTCCAAGTTCCAAGACTTGGAATCTCCAAGTGCTTTTCCCTAGCAAAAAGGCATTTTTCCAAGAGTCGGTTCATTTGCTTCTGAATTTTCGACTTGGATCTCCAAGTCTTGGAAAATTTACTTGGAAAGTAGCATGATTTTTTCCCAGTCGATTTTCAGTTGGAAAAATTTTTCCAAGCGCGTTAAGTCGGTCTTATACATATTATTTGGCGTTAGTGAATAATCAAAAATCAATAATAATAATATTATTAATAATAATAATAATAATAATAAATAATAATAAAAGTAATAATAATAATTATTATTATATATTAATAAATAAATCTTATGTTTTTTAAATTTATCGGAATTTATCGGAACCTGTGACATTTAAAAATCCAAATAAATTATTACGCGAGTGTAATTATTTTTTCAATGAGTAAAAAGGATAAATTTGAGAAATTATGATCACTAATGGCCAAAAATCATCGCAAATTACATAAAGAGCCAAACATTTTTTGCCTTCTCCCCCTTAAATCCGCCCCTGCTTTAAATAAACATACAAAAAATCTTATAAATTAGTCTAAACATTTAGAATTATTTCACTTCCCAGCTTTTCACATCTCAAGATCGTGTTAGATTCCGCTTGCAAAGCAAATTCGTCCTCTCTTGCATGTTGCAGAAAATTGACTAGATCAGCATAAGTTGCTCTTTGAAAAAGTTTATCAGCAATTTCTAAATAAGACTAATTTTCTAAAAATCTATAGTGCAAATATTGCAAAGTCGAGAAATTAAAATTCTTTTGAATTGCATTATTTAGATTTCATAATATCAATAATAATAATGATAATAATAATAATAATAATAATCACAATAATAATTACGACAATTATAATGAAAAAATTTTTCTACGAGTCAAGCAAGACTGTTCCGTTATTTTAAAGAATGCTACTCAAAATAAGTGAAAAATTTACGATTCTGTCAAATATGCAGCCTTATAATGCTAAGTTGCAGTACATACGCGCAAAACATTTGGAAAATCGTGCATAAATAGGCATAAAACAGTGACTTGCAGGCGTCGCGCAAGATATAATGTAGGTACATAAATGTACATGTTTCTACTACATAGTAAAAATTGGATGGAGTCCTCCTTTGTTCTCATTTATTGTGATGAATCTCTGAAAACAACTTTTTTAAATCCAACAATCATGCAATTTCCAACAAATCAAGGAGGCTAAATAGTAGAGTATTTTGTGTTTTCAGCTTATTCCTACGTAATTCTGAGTACGACTCTACACCGGATCCACTTTGATGATTCTTGTCGAACTTCCGTAATGTAGCTTTCCGCAGATCTTGCCAGCATTCATCACGAAGTTTACTCCATGATTTTTCTGAATATTTCGTTAATACTCGCGATAGCCTTTCTCTTTGCACTTCTTTGCATGCCGCTTATTTGTCTTTATTCGTTAATTTTACAGAAAATGCCCAAAAAATACGTCTCTTAATTCCTCAATTGTCATAAATGCTACTTTTTTCGCGCGTTTTATCGTTCGGCGATTTTCGGCCCGACATTTTTAGCTCAGTGTATGCAAACACAATGACATTCCACCAAAAACAGCGTTTTCACGAGAGACGCGCGTGTGACACTCCTTATTGCTTTTATCGTACCTTAACTCACGCGCAGTGCATTTTGAACGGATTTATGTCAATTAGATTTGGAAATTTTTATCCGAGCCCGACTTAGGAATTCCAAGTGCTTGGAAAGAGCAAAAAGACAGACACTTGGAAACTTGGAAAATTTACTTGGAGACTTGGAGAAAAAACGACATTTTTCCAAGTCGAAAAATATTAATGACTTGGAACTTTTATTTGAGCAAATGCACTGACACTTGGAAACTTGGAAATTCCAAGTCTTGGAAACTTGGAACTTGGGACTTGGATTTCCAAGTGGAAATGAATTGGCCCCAGGATCAAGCGGAGTTAGCCAATATAGTATATCATATAATTAGTTAACCAATATTACCAATATAGCCTAAGCTCAATAAAAGCCTGGGCTCAAGAAGGTTAGCACAGTCTCAAGTTAGACCGGTACTTAGACTGCTTTGTGAAACTGAAAAAACTTGTGGTCTAACTTTAGCCGGCTAACTCAAAAAGTTGACAGTCTAACTCTAGTTAGCTGGCTCAAAAGTTAGACCGCGTTGTGAAACCGGCTGCTGATTTCATGCTCCAAGGAATCTGTAAAGTATCTTTTCTCACTATTTCCCAGCAGCCATCATCTCTTTCGCGAGCCATAGATGATTTCAACAAATGAAATTTTTGAATTTCGAATTACAAAATTTTTTCCGAACAAGCGCCTCGAATCATTTAACGATGGGAATGATCCTTCTTTTATGAAGAATAGTTTTTTCTGATAAAATCATATCAAAAAATTGTATGTAGAAATCAGCCTTAAAAAGAGGCAGATGTAAAACTTGTGCGTAAGCTTCAATATGTAGTCGTACAGAGAAAACGACGAGCTTTTAAAGCAATTATGAGAGTAGACATAAAAACAAATTTTTAATAATTTTGCATCAACATAAAACGAACTTCTTGCCCAATCGTCAGAACTAAATGATCTAATTTACAAATATGCGTTTAGGAAATATGACCTCACAGTATTATAATTGTGCAAGAAAAAAGAATTTGAATAATTTCAATAATTCATACCTGACTTAAGTTAGAAACTGCATATCCATCCTCGGCATTATTGGGCAAAGAAGCTGATAAATTAATAATATGTTCCTTTTGAAACGGACAAGTCGTAAATTTAACTTGCATCGATTTCGTCACATTGAAGTACTGATTTGAAACCGAAACCTATTTATTAAATAACTTGAATATAGAAGCACAAAAAAATTAATATTGAAGCACGATCGCTCAATAAAAGATCTTCGGAGATATTACGTTTAAAATACACATTTGAAAATGCATATTCCAAATACATTTTTATTTATGTAGGATACTTGAAAACAATTAAGGAAGAGAACGTTCAGACTGTTAAATGAACGCAGCGAGTCAAACAAAGGTGTAGAGAAAGCTAAGATGAGGCATCCCACTCCCTCGGCATTCCGAGAATCAGGTCTAGTCGGATAAATTTATGAGCAAACTAAATTTCGCTCAAAATTTTTTGACCTCATAGTGGGAAACCGGGCCGGGACTATTATATCAGTTCCCAAATAATTTTTTTCAGTTTCTGGCAAACAAAATCAATTTTTTATGACATTGTTCATTTATTACGAATCGCTGTCATTTAATTTCCACATATGCATAAGGAAAGTAAAATCAACACGCATATTATAGTCTGTTTCATACAAGTTCGGGCATAAATTTTACAAAACTATGTCTTACAATAAGCCGACAGATTGCGATTATAGCATTGATCAGATATATAATTATCGTGATCCATAGGCTTATTTTAGGAAGAATTCTTGAAATTTATGCTCAAACTTATGTGAAACAGACTACAGTTTATAAAATACATTTTGAAGCTGATTTCAAAATTATTTTAGGAAGAACAGCGTTTTGAGTTTTGAGAGGTAAATAGCTTATTATAATGCCATCACTGCTTGTTATAGTTCTTGAATTTCGGCCCTATTCATACCCTCCTTGTTCTTGTAAATACTACGACAATAATACATACTTCTTAAAGTACTTAACTTTCTTGATTTAAGCTATGTATGTGCTCAATGGCCTTGTGACGATGTCGATGAAAAGGGCATTTTAGGACTGTTATAAGACCAAAAGCCGTCAAAAATCCTATGTACTCGTAGCTATTGGTGTTCTTGGGGGTTGGGGGTTTTGACTCCCCGCTAGAATGACAACTGACCCCTCCCTTCGCTAAACGGCTGCGACCCCCTAGAATTGTCGATTTTTCGTAAAAATTCCTAAAAGTGTGCCTTTTTAAGCGTTTTTAGCTCATTTTTGGCTCAAAATCTCAAAATTTCGGCACTTTGCGCCATATGCACATTTTTGACTATATTTTGTTCAATTTACTCGATTTTCCTAATTTTTCGAATTTTTTTGTTCTTATGTTATAGAAAGGACCAGCATTGTCCGCAAGCAGTGTTTTTGACGTGTACTTATCATTTTAAGCCTAAAAAGGCGCTTTTTTAAAATTTTTTTGGGCCTGACATTTCTAGAATTCCTACTCTGTACATGTAGTTATGCTCATAGCTCACCGTAGCATGATGACCATTGATAAGATAAAAATGGACCGTGTCGCTAATTAAGCTAGCAGTTCTTATTATATTTTTTTGTATTTTCCTTTTAAATCGTTTCATTATTTTATTTTTAAGACTGCTAATATCATATTATCTTTTAGGTCATTTACAACTCATAACTAGAGTCTATTTCATGGAATCTTGTGTATGGAAATCAATTTTCAACGATCTAGCGAGCAGCTACAAAAGTGATTTTTAGGCAGCTTACTGTCATGCAATTTTGCTAAGCAAAACTTCATGTGCTTATGCACAGTATCCTAATCGCTGCTTCAGTTTAAACCGCTCTTGTTATCATTTACCTCGTCTTGAGAATTGTGATCCATGCACAAGGTTTCGCGAAAGAGACTTATAATTAAATCGTTTTATGTACAGCGAAAAATTATTTGCTATATTTTAGCTAGAATTCGGCCAATCCTACAATATGTACAAATTATATAATTTGTATTATAGATTACCTCCAAAGTAGCACCACGTCCACCTGACTTTTCAATAAGCCCAACTAATTGATCTGGATTAGTTATAATGAAATAAATCTTGGTTCTATTAAATCGTATTGAATCTGGCCAAGGAGATAATACATTCGAGAAATGATTGTTTATTTTTATTGCATAGGTGACCTTGTTCTGAAATCAAAATCAAAATGTTTAAAAACGTAAAGGTCATTTACCCTGTTTCCCCAAAAACACGTTTTTTTTATAAACACGTTAGTGTTTATAGAAAAGAAACAAAAAATGGGCATTCACGTGAAGATTAATGCAAGAAGTATGCGGAAAAGGGAGATTCCGAATTCAGGAACGATATCCAAATTATAAGTATATCTCTTATAAACGTACGTATGAACGAAAAATGAAAAGCAAGATTGTACAACTCTTACTGTTATTCATTTTGTACTTTATTTCTAACTAACATGTTTCATACATCTGTTGCATTTTCATTTTGTCTAAGGGAATAAATCGCGAATTAATGCAATATTTAGAATAAACTGATGCTAAGAAGAAAGAAAGGGTGCAAGTAAAAATGTCTAGAATGCAGAAAGTATTCATTCGACACCGAGATTCTTCCATTCATTTAGGCTATTCTGATCCATCATCATACAAGACTTCAACTTTTTTAAGCAAAAGGCTCTAAATTGCAATATAAAAAGGGCAACACTTGAGGATTCATTTTAAAATTTTGATGGAGAGACTAATAGTCTGTTTCACAGAACTTCAGTCATAAATTTTAAAACTATCTACGGCAATAAGCTGACAGATTGCGATTATAGCATTGATCTGATTTATAAATATCGTAACCCTCGGCCTACTGTCGACGAAAATTGTTAGAATTTATGCACGAAGTTATGTGAAACAGACTATAAATAAAATCGTTTGTCTAGCTAGAAACTGAACATATCGAAATCGGTTTCCAAGCTTAAATCTAACTTTGTTGAATCAGGTCAAGCCTCAGCGTACTGAGATTGAACTTAGACCGGTTAACGTCGAATCTAAACCGTGTATTTTTAGATAGAGCGATAAGATGTTCGAAAAGCAAAACCGTTTCGAAAATGAATGCTTAACTTCGAAAAGCAGATTATTTAATTGCTATAGTCGGGCAAAGCGCGCACTAAAATGAAGTCATAACCATAGATGCACAACATGGTCGATTTAAGGGGGTCAGCTAGTCTGGAGAAGGTCAAAAATGATCTTTTAGGGCCAAAATGACCTCAAAAACTGGTATAAGCGCTAAAATAGTGTTAAAACACACAGTTTCTGGTCAATTTGAAGCGAAATGTTCAATTTTTATCCAATTTTGGCCTCCATTTTGCCTCATTTTCTCGGGAAAATTTCTCATTTTTTCATTTTTTCCATCTGCACGTCTGGTTATAATTGTATTTAAGTAAATGATATTTTCTGAAATTTAGAAAAATTCACTGCCTTCTGGAATGTATGTATTCCAGTGAATCATCAAGCCGTTATCGCTATTTTGTCAGTTTGCTTACATGATCGCGCAGCGTAGCTTCAAGCAACAAATCAGGAATAACGGAATTGAGACGAATATCACATTCGTTTAGAATTGCGTTACGTTTAATAAAATTTAATTCAAGTGCCAGCTTTTGAGCACCAGACACTGCTTTGTATTGAATAGGTATAGTTCGCTGGAGAGCAGCAGCATTTGGATCATTCTTGCCAAAAATTAATCTGATCTGATTGAAAATTGGACTGGTTGACGCTTTAAAATGTTCAGATTCCCGTGTCCCCTTAATTCGGCTACTATCTCTTGTATAATTATCAATGCTCGTCATTAAACTCAGCCGGGACTCCAATGTAGTTCTAAAAATTGAACCACTTGAACTTTGCATTTCTGTTGTTGAGTAAGGCACAGAATGATGAGCATGAAGCTGAATGCCATTCGTATAAGGTATTACATCATGATCCGTTTTTCCCAAATCCTGCCGCCTAATATTTTTTGGGCAGTCCTCAAACTTCTGATTAAGTTTCACGCTTATTGAACAGACGGAATTTCGCCCGTTGCCCGGATAAAAAGCGTTATCATTTGCTATCAGCATGATGTGCTTCAGGCTTGAAAGTTCGGTATAGGATAAACTTGCTATGAGCATATGATCTACTCCTACGCTGATATGTCGATAGTCACTGCTGGTGGATGATACTCCATTTATCTCAAATCGCAATAAACGGCACCAATCAGAAGACTTAAAAATTAAAAAGTGATTCTATGAAATTAATCAAGCAGTATTTAAAGAAATTGTATCTACAATCACAGTAGAATGTAAAAGGTTTTTAAGAGCAAACTTTATGAAGTTAAAGAATCATGCGATTGGCACCTGATATTTTTTACGTAAAATTCATTTCAGAAAATAGTGTACCTGATAGAATATAAAATGATAAGTATTTTAAGAAATTCATGAAATAGTTCCGAAATAATATACGCGGATGCACTAGGCCAAAATATGAAATTCGCAAAATATATCGCAGATTATATTTATTATAGTTTTATTAAGTTAATTTATAGAAAATGCAATTTTTGGCTAGCACCTACAATCGAAAGTCAAAATTTTCGCTCATGGTAATACTTCTCTAACGACATGTACAATAATATAACAAAAAAATAATAGTTCTCAATCTTTTTTGGACTTAAGATTACAATGAAATAACTGCCATAGAATTTTATTCTACGCTTTTTAAGATTCTGTTTTGTTTAGTAACGTAATATTCTTCAAACATTAGAATATTTGGCTACAATGCAGAATAAGGTTTCCGTCATACATGGCTAGAAGTCAGTTTAAAAAATTCGGATTTCTTTACCCTTAAACTCCACAATTCAACGGTACGTAAGAATAGGCTGTTTTGACATATAAACTGTAAGTCGGTTTTCTTTATATTTTTCTTAGGCTAAGGCGTAGTTTTCGATGAAGTAGAATTTATGGCTGTTTAGCACTATATTACTCCCGCTTAGGACACCATTTAGCTGCTTAAGTAAATTTTTAGGCGTTGGGACGAAAATTTGCATAAATTTGAATCACAAATGGAAAGAAAATTTTGAACAAAACGATTATAGTCTGTTTAACACAATTTCGGTCAAAAATTTTAAAACTATCTCCGACAATAAGCTGACAGATTGCGATTATAGCATTGATCTGATATATAATTATCGTAACCCTCGGCTTACTGTCGATGAAAATTCTTAGAATTTATGCATTAAGTTATGTGAAACAGACTATGGTACATTAGTCATCAGCATATCGGGAATGACATAAATTTTTTTTGGCTAAAACTTTAAAAACATAAATCTTATGTATTAGCTAGTGCTAAATCACAAATAACACGGATTTTGCGGTAAGATCCGAAATATTTCGAAAAACAATGGCTTTTTTAATCACTTCTTTTCAGCGCAGCACTTTTGCAATAGATCCGAAGTTTCTAAGCCCCTTTGTACGGATTTCTGACGGAATCAGTATTCTGCATTTACTGTCTATATTTTCTTACTGATATTTCACTTTTGCAAAGTAAGGTGATCTGTCCTTTTTCCTTCTTGTCCACATTCCTGACACTTAAATTTGTCTGGCGAACATTTATCCTCTGGCTACATTTGTCGAAATCAACAGAAACCGTTGCTCGATCAGTCGAAAATTGTGGAGCGAACCTATTTGTATTTTCTACAATGACCAATTTGGTGAAATGCCGTTTCTACATTAAAACACAAAAAACGGACATTTATGTTTTAGCTCTTCCCGGGTTTGAGTAAAAAGTACAACAATATGTAAACGAAAACTCTCAGATCATTCGTATAGCTTCTACTGATACGTTCAAGCAATTGCAACACGAAGATAATTTTTCAGAAAGACATAACAAAAATACGGACTATAAGAAGGTGTTCTAGAAATTATAAATTCAGATTGGTATTTTAATTCCATATTTCTTATTTTATGTGGTAGGTACCACACATGAGATTGGAGAGGGGCTTTGAGGGTTTACAACCCCCACCCCATAAGTTGCAACTCTAACCGACAGATCACTTTGTACCCCAGAAGTCTATTTTTAGTGGCATTTTTGACAATTTTTGGCGATTTAACCCCCCCCAAGAATTTTCTTGCTGCCCATGTATGGTAGCTTCCACACAGTCTAACATCCTCACCCAGATTTCCGCTGCTCGTGACAGCGTCAAAGTGTATAGAAGTAGGAAGTGACCCTGTAATAAGTGAGAACGTAGTGGTAAACGTAATACATTAAAACAAGGAATATATACTTCAAATTCATAAGCACGCAATAAACTTCTGAATTTGATCTCAAAGACGGAGTTCGCTTTCACTGACCAGCATCGAATACCATTTGTATGACATATG
Organism: Mermis nigrescens; assembly: GCA_036768485.1. Taxonomy (NCBI): domain Eukaryota; kingdom Metazoa; phylum Nematoda; class Enoplea; order Mermithida; family Mermithidae; genus Mermis; species Mermis nigrescens. The sequence goes on from JAVLUZ010000705.1 coordinate 204,224, forward strand.
GCTTCCATTTGGTAATTTTTAGGAGCCTTCAAATGCAATAGACCGATGATTGATCCTAGCAATGAGAAAACCTGAAGGTTTAGAATAGCATAACAGCATAAAAGAAGAAAGAAATGAGAACCAAAAGAAAGAAAAGGGAAAACAAATTTTGAAGAAATGATCAAAGATGAATATTAGGAATAGGACGATCATGCGCTATATGAAGCAATTCTTCAATTAAAGATTAAAATAGTTGGTTGCTCGGCTAAATACCTTTATAATCTGGTAAAACAAGATGATCGCTAAGGTGGGCAGCACCAAAATTCTGGGGTTTGCAAGGGTTTCAAAGGTCACAAAATGGTCTTTAAAAGGGTATTATGGCAAAAAACACCATTTTTCAATTATTCACATCGAGTACTACCCAATGGCATAAAAAAATTGCGAAAAAAATAAAAACATTCCAAAAAATTGAATTCCGGGGCGTATTTTGATTTCTGGGGGTATTCGGCCTTCTGGGGGTGCATAATCCTAAAACCCCCACGCCCAAGTGTGATCGCTACTCACTGAAAATGGCCATAAAGAAGAAATTCGTACCAAAAATGGGGGTGGGGGAAAAATTTCTGACTTTAATGAGATGAGAGTCGACCGCCTTCAGGTGGGGATCTCCCAAACTCTTTGTTACATGTATACAGATAAGTTATCACCCTAAATTGTCTCGCCAGTAGCAAATAATGTATCAGTAAGCTGCAGAGTAATAATGATTCGAAAATGGCGACAAAGTTATAGTAATAATCTTTCAAATGTACATACATAATTAATCCTACAGTAAAAAAGTCCAAAGAATTTCGAAAAAGACCTCATACTGCCTAGTCGCTTGTTCACTTAACTTTGATGATGGTCTACAAGTTGGCTGAAACGTTGGCTATTAATATGAGACAAACTTTGATTAATTGACTTTGTTCATACCAAGTTAAAATCTAGCACGAAATTATTAAAGGACGTCTAGCCTAAACAAGGAAAACTGAAATTTTGACGCCTTCCAAAAATTATCGATTCTACGGTAAAAAATTATAAGTATGCAGCAGACTAACGCCCGTGTGTTTCATATAAATTTAAGCATAAATTTTCAGCATTCTTGTCTACAATCAGCCGAGACAGATTACAGAAATTATTTGTCAGGGATTGAAATCTGCCAGCTTATTGATCATAACCTTAATAAACTATCACTGATAATAAGCTAACAGATGGCGATTGTTGCATTGATCTGCGGATTCTTTAGTCTGGCTTAAGCCTGCGTATAAGTTAATGAAATCGGACATAGATTAAATAGGAAAATATTGTGAATTCTGTGCAAGTCCCGCTGCAAATATCTGATTTGCGTTAATATTTCGTCACACTATGTCAATATCTAGTGGCGAAAATTGGGTAAAAATAAATAAACAACAATATATTTCCACTCACCCGATTCAGCATCTTCAGGCAGAATAAGTGGGCGCTTAAAATCGTAATCCGGTAACAGCAAATCATCGAATATATCGGCTGTTGCCGTACGGAAAATGCCTGAAAACAAATTTTGAGCTTCTCCTAACGAGTAAAACATGCGTTAAAATAAATTGAAACAGTCAGATTATATTTCAAAGCAAAATAATTTTTAGTTTCTTCAGGATGCAAAGACAAGCTTTTAACCTTATCCTAACCTCCGAAAAAAGAAAGATTCGATAAGCGTATTTTTTGGACTAATTATAATTAGCTCTGTTAATTTTCTTGACTAATTATAGTCTGCTCCATCATATTTATGTCAGGCTGGTAATTATTTGGAGTCCAAAATCAGCACTATAGCCAATATTAGGTAAGCGAATATGAATTAATAAACTATTTGTAATATAAAGACCAAACGTGAAACAGCAGCTATGCAAAATTAGCGAACTAATAAATATGAACTGCTTTTGCATTCGCTCACCTACGAGTACTTCAAGAAGCAAATACATGATGAAAATAGGCATTCAATAAGTGTTAAAATTATTTTGCTACTTCGAGAAATTTATATTTAAGTGGTTGAATTGCTCGAAATATTTAAAGGATCTTCTTGAACCTATCCTTGAACTTTGTTATACGTTTCGGAAAAAACCGGAGTTCATTAATCCAGCTAGTTTTTAGAGCGATCAATGTACGACCGCGTTGCACATAGTTAAATACCGATTGCAAGGTTATAAATACTACATGGAATATAATCCACTCACTCCTATATAGGTATTAATTTAGTATTTTAATAATTAATGACAATAACCAATTAATAATAATATATAAAATCAATTTTATATTATATTTTTAGTTTCTATATTATTATCTCAAAATTGTTATACTAATTAATCTTATATTAGTATTTTATTGCTATTAACCATAATACAATGTCTTACTAACTATTAATTTATTAATGATATTTAATTAATAAACTTTCAATGAGACTTTTACAGCATGATGAAGACAATTCGATTCGTTTTGCTGCCCTTGTTCCTTTCATGAACTAAGGTGGTAATCATTCACCGATATTTTCATTCCAAACCTATGATCCAGGCTTTTACTTATAAATGCGTTATGCGAATCCTCATAGCAGAAAATGATGCAATCATGCTACTTCGTATCAGAAAGGATCTGCATCTAATTGAATTTCTTTCAATAAGACAATATATTATAGGTAGTTAAAGAAAATTCTGCGTGAAAAGATTTTCAGTCTACCGACGACTGTCAGTAAATTAGCAATGACATCAAAACGTTAATCTGCTGCTGAGACTGCTCTCTAAGCACTTCCGTTGTTTTGTTTTAACCCAGGAAATGTTACACCAAGGTTTTCAGAGTGATAAAAATTAAGTATTCCTTGTTTCAGTGTCTGATAAAACGGTCAATCTTGATTTAATCATAATGACATTTGACCAGTATATGGAGCAGCCATAGGGATTTTAAGTGATTCATTTTTACTATGCTTGCTTAACAATCGGTTGTACTGTAGCACTTTATGCGCAGGTCACTTTTTCTCTGCACCAGCCAAAATGTTATACTGTTTGCAGTTGCATGAGACCAAATGCAGTAGTCTTCTGTTTCTCTGCTTGCTTCAGAGTTTCTTTTAGCAGCACTTACATATGTAATAACTAGAGACCGGATAGTTAAGGGCAAAAAATGGCAAAAAAAGGGCAAATATAGGGCAGAAAAAGGGAAAAGGGAATATTCTACAGCAAATTTAGGTACTAAATTGATTGGAAATAGTACTACATCTCCACTGAAATGGTTAGATCAACATAATTTTCAACATAATATAATTAAGACCGAAAAGTGGAATAAACCGACTTGTAGAAACGAACGCGTAAGGTCTGACTCAAATTTTCTGGAAATAATAGATTCTTTGTCAGCTTTGTCGAAACTCACCAATAAATGTCTGTTTTCCGGTTAAGGATTTTAATTTAGCTGCCATTTCCTTGTGGCGCACACCAGCGATATGCTGGGAAGTACAGTCCGACTCATGCCTTTCATCAGTTTTTATTACCGAATCGCAAATGCTACACTTTACTATCAATCCATCAGAAACGATCGAATCGCTTTTAAATTTTCCCACAATGCTGTTCAATTTACATCTGCCAACTTTCGGCATTTTTGCTTGTTCGTACTAGCTAGCAGACTGCAGAACATAAAAATGGTCAATGCACCTTTCACTTAAAGTAAAAGCATTACTAAAACATAATATATTAAACGATTCACCCTACCATTCTGAATATAGTTTCTGAAAATCACGCAATTAGGTGCAGGTGGAGATGGCTGTGCATTTTAGGTGGAAATAAGGGCAAACAGTGAAAATAAGGGCAAATAAGGGCAGAAAATTTATGGTAGGGAGTTAACGGTTTTTCGCTGTTGCTCGATGAGCTGAGTTCGAATTGTATTCACAAAAAGAGGTGCTGCCCGTAACCATACGTGGGCAGCAAGAAAATCCTGGGGGGGGGTGCAAGATTTTTTTGAAGGTCGAAAAATGGCCTTAAAAATGGTGGTATGGCGATAAAAGCACCATTTTTCGACGTTTCTCATCAAGCACTATCCATTGGCATCAAAAAATTGCGAAAAAACGAAACAAATTTTCAAAAATTGAATTCTGGGGGGGTATTTTGATTTCTGGGGGAGTATTTTGGTTTTTGGGGGGGTGCATACCCCCAAACCCCCCCCCCACGCCCAGGTGTGCCCGTAACTATCCGGCCTCTAATAATAACTAGCAAAGAAAAATGCTCCTATGGGACAGAAAGGACAAATATACTTGAAATTACGCATCACTAAGGACATTTAAGGAGGGGAATAGGGAAAAGTTATTTATGTATGCCTGTGAAAGTTGTAAGAATCTACTGAAATTATGACTTCAGCTAAAAAACGCAAACAATCGAAGTACTATGGCCTGCAGAAGGGAGTTGTCCCTCCGACGCATAAATAAGTAACATGAACAGCTCATTTCTAAAAAAGAAGCGATCACTAATAAAAAAACGACATAATGTGCATTCTTACGCTAGCAACGCACTGCTGTGAAGCAGCAATTAACAAGATCGTGTGCTTGTCATAATTCGTTTTTGAAGCCATTAACAATTAATCGAATCTTGGCTATATACTGAAAGAGAAATTTGATATACAGGGTGTCCCAGCTAACTATTCGCGATTTCATTTCATCCTAGTTTTTTTAATTCTGAATGAATTTTATTTAAACTTTAGCAAAATATATTAACAACATTAGAATTTATTGTGACAAAATTTTATATTCATTACTAAAGTTTTAGACCTCAACATGAGCACCACCATTTTCAACAATTTTGTACAATCTTTCACGATATTCTAACAAAGTTTTCATTCTCATTTCATACGTGATCAAATACCGCAATAATTTGATTTTTCAATTCGTCGATAGTTGCATATCGTGTGGTGTAAACTTTGGATTTTATAAATCCCCAGAGGAAAAAATCGCAGGGGGTCAAATCAGGCGATCGTGGTGGCCATGGCATCGTAGGTGATCCGCGACCCATCCATCGATTAGGAAAGCTATCATTAAGCCGATTGTGAATATTTCTGCCCCAATGTGGCGGAGCTCCGTCTTGCATAAAAGTGTTATCATTTTGAATTTGGCGGCGTTCCAATTCAGGATAAAATTGGGTCTGTAGCATTTCTAAGTAGCGTTCACTGTTGACAGTTTCATGAAAGAAATAAGGATCACCTATGATGCCATGGCCACCACGATCGCCTGATTTGACCCCTGCAATTATTTACTCTGGGGATTTATCAAATCCAAAGTTTACACCACATGATTGCAACTATCGACGAATTGAAAAATCGAATTATTGCGGCATTTGATGAAATCACGTATGAAATGAGAATGAAAACTTTGTTGGAATATCATGAAAGATTGTACAAAATTGTTGAAAATGGTGGTGCTCATGTTAAGGTCTAAAAGTTCAGTAATGAATATAAAATTTTGACACAATAAATTCTAATGTTGTTGCTATATTTTGCTGAAGTTTAAACAAAATTAATTCAGAATTAAAAAACTAGGATAAAACGAAATCGCGAATAGTTAGCTGGGACACCCTGTAGATAACATACTAAATCGGTAATAAAAACACATCAAAGCTCGCCCACAATCACTGTTTCTGAGCCAGTGATCAATGTTTCGTGAAGGTATGCTTTTTTCAGACACCGCAGGATACACTTCGATTTTTTGCCTTTTTTAGGGAAGTCTTATTCTTAGTAGATTCTTACAGCTTTCACAGGCACACATAGGTTACTTTTCCCTAATCCCCTCCTATTTTGTCCTTAATAATGCGTAATTTTAAGTATATTCGTCATTTCTGTTCTATCGGAGCATTTTTCTTTGCCAGTACTCTACTTTTAACTATGTATAGTCTGTTTTATTGATTCGAGAGCTTTTCAGTAAATTTTTTAAGGGCTACAGTAAGCGAGATAAGACGAATTATTGTAATTTGGCAGATCAGCACAGTGAGGGCGAGTGGCTGGAGTTATTCTATTTTTAATGCACTAATACGCCCATATAAATTAAATTTAGGCATTTAATCAGTGCTGGAACATACTACAGTAAGTGCACTAAATAAAAAGCTATCGGCTGGAATCGAACTCGGGTTTCTTCGACGACAAGCAGACGTTTTACCACTGAGCTATGCGGTAGTTCGCGGCGTTTCTTAACATCTTAGGGGCCCGTATGCACAAAGGCCGATTAGCGCTAATCGGAGACTAAACTACAACTTTAATCTCCGATTAAATTTATCGGTATGCACAGAGGCCGATTAGTGGTAATCAGCGATTCGGTTAATCGGAGATTTTAATCCTACCCCTCCCCAGGTTTAAACGCCGATTAGTGTGAGTTTCTTTCGTTTTGTATGCCAGTTGGTTTCTGTTTTCTTTGATTATGGACGTTCTTGACTTTCTTGACGATTTGGACGAGAATTATGACGAAAATTTGGAAAACGTGATTCCATGGAGGGTATTTTTGGAACGAGCAAATCCGCTAGAAAGTTACGCTGATGATAAATTTTGGTCGCAATACAAGTTGAACAAAAACAGCGCTAGAAAATTAATCAATTCACTTGAAAACTTTGCTGCGATCTTTCACGTTAGAATTCGCTTTGAAAGCTTCTTCAATAGCACGCCACGCCTTGCTTTTAGCAGTCGCCGTTTTTGAATCCGTTTTTTCATTTTCGATAGTTTCAGCTTTTTCGGAAACGCATTCAAAGAGAAAATTGACTTCTTCGTTGTCAAAATTTCGCATTCTTTCGCGAAGTTTATTACTGATGTTCATTTTTTGCAGTTTTAATAAATGCGACCAGGTATGACAAAATATTTCAAAACCACAGCTTCCCACCCGACCTGTTTTTACTTTTGTGCTTTTATCAATCCTGTCCAGGCATGCCAAAAAATAACCGATTCAAACAGAACAATGGGTACTCGTTTTTCTACCTACTGGACTTGTCCAGTACCCGAAATTCCAATCAAAATTGTTGTTAATCGGCGTTTAATCGACGATTAAAAACTTAATCTGCGATTAATCAATCGGCCTTTAATCGGCGTTTGTGCATATGGATTTTAATCGGTCGTTAATCTCCGATTGATTAATCTACGATTAGCCTTAATCGCTGATTAAATTCAATGGCCTCTGTGCATACGGGCCTTAGAGTATTGTGTTTAAAGTGTCAGCTTGGGATAAGCTGAATGCGCGATTTTATCTGTAAGTTGATTGATCTACTGGATGACGAGAACAAATTATGCCGCAAAATGTTATTGAAAACAATTCTTTGCTACGTAGCTACAGTGAGATCTAGCGACCTAACGACCTACAGTAAATAAGAAAAAAGAGGTTACTGTAGCCTTCAAAAACATTTACTCGAAAAGCTCTCGGATAAATGAAACAGACTATAGTTTTATTCGATTAAATCAGTTAGTAAACACATACGGTAACATTCCACAATAATGACAGCAGTCCAAGAAGGCGGAAAACCATATTGTTCTGAACAGCAGCATTATTTTTTAAACCATGAGCACCTCTCTTAATTTAAACAGATCAAATGTTTTCAGCGTAAACTTTACGCAAGTAATGGTTGTAAAGAACACTTACACTCAGATTCGTAATCCTGGCGTTACGTGGAATATTTTGAAGAAAATTAAGCTTTTGCAACGCCCTCAAACTAAACTTAATTTTAAGTGTAAACTTTACACATCTACTGGGTGTAAAGAAAACATATAGTCAGATTCGTAATCCTGACCTTACGATACATATTTTAAAAAAGTCACGTTTTTCAACGCTCTGGAAGTAAAATAAATTTATAGTGTAAACTTTAGACATCGATAATAAACAAATAGTGTAAGCTTTACACAACTACTGGGTGTAGGAGAAACTAACAGTCCAATTCATAATTCTGACGTTACAAAGAACATTTCGAAAATATTTAAGCTTCCGAAATGCCCTAGAACTAACTTAATGCTCAGTGTACAGTTTACACAACCACCGAATGTAAAGAAAATTTTAGTCGGTTTCCTACTTCTGATGTTACTCTGATATTACGATCAATATTTATGAAAACATTAACTCTCCACAATGGTCTGAAGACATATAAATGTTAGAGTTCAGTGTGAACAAACGCGTCCGACTGACGTATGACGTTTGACCTCTGGTATATTTTTAGACTTATCATTGTGTCCAGCCTTATAACCGGAGAAATTGGCAGAAAAAACAACACAGAAACACGTTTAACACCCCACTTTTGACTTTACACCTCCCGAAAAGAGCTTTTAAGAGTCAGTTTCTGTAAGGACCACCTTAACCTTACGTAAGTAAAAAAATAATTTTTCTTAATTTTAACATATATTACACAAATTTTTATGCTGATTCCGAATCTGAAAACCGTTTTACACAAAAATGATTTTTTGCTGACTTATAGGGGTGTAAAGTGTGAAAAATCGGAATATGTGCAGAATTTCATATGTTGATTAATATTTTCCAAAATAATCAACCTTATTCAATGCAGATTTTTTTAAATTACAGAAGATTGAATGGGCTTTACAAAAAGTATAAAAAGTTTGTTTTCTGGATCATGCCACGGGATACAGCAGTCAATAAAAGTCAAAAATATGAATTTTTGCACTTGCAACATTTTTACTTTTTTAGCCATAAGTCCAGAGTGGTCATACAGAATCGAACCTTATTTCACCACAATATGTGCCACCTATGTACCCGTTCCTGTGTAAAAAATGTAGGATATGTGATGGATAGTTATTGACCACTTTTGACAAACGTGAAATTAACTCATGTGTTCAAATTTCAAAAATGATACATTTGTGCTATAAAAAATTTAACGTTTCGATCTATAACTCCAGAACTGTAAAACATTGAGCGACCGCATTATACCACAGCTTGTACCATCTATGTGCCTAAGTGCTTGCAAAAGATCATGCGTATACCTTAACTGGTTGTTGATTATTTCTGACAAACGGTAATTGAACTCAATTGGTCAAAGTCGAAAAAATCATACATGTGTGGTACAAATAACTTTCCTTTTGGAGCTGTAATTCGGAAAATAAAATTCATCTTGTGGCCACATTACACCACGATTTGCACTATCTATTTGCCTAATTATATGCAGAAATCCATACATATATGTTTCATATTTATTGACCATTTGTGGACAACGTAAACTTAGCTCCATTGGCCAAAATCAAAAAGTCACACATTGGTGCTTCAAAAAATTTTTCTTTCGGCTCTGTAACTCAAGAATTAGGACACATTTTGTAACCGCATTACACCACAGTCTCTAGCATATATGTCCCTAATTGTACACAAAAAAATCATCTGCATATTTTATGTACTTATCTATCAGCCATTTTTCACAAGTGTGAACTTAACCTAATTGGTCAAAGTGAAAAAATGCATGCTTTTGTTTCAAATAATTTTATTTTCTATTTCCAATGAGAAGTAAAATCTATCTGGTGACCATACTACGCCACGGTTCGCACTATCCGCACTATCTATTTGCCTAATTGCATGCAAAAAATTCATACATATATGTTGGATTATATTTATTTATTATTTTTACCTGTAGAAAATCCTGACATAAAGGAATATGTTTTATATCGTCAAAATTCAATTGTCAAAACATTCTGAATGAATCAATGTGTCTTCAACGTCATCTGCCTCATCATCTAGATCTGGGTCTGGTTGGAAAAAATCTTCTAAGCAGTCATCTTCATCAGTTTCAGTTGGGACAATTGCTTCTCTTTTTCGTGCTTCCCGCGACCAAAATCCTGCAATTTGCTGCCATGATAAAAACTCAGATTGCTTGAATAGGGGCAATCTTCGCATTTCAGTTGCAGTCTCCCTTGGATCGCACTTTCTTCGAGTCTTAATCCCATCATCAAATTATTAAGCAAATATTGGCGCTGGTTCTCTGTGAATGCTTTACAAGATCTTTTTTGCCTTAAAGTTCAGCCAGTTGATAATCTTTGGATTGAATCATCATCTGCATACATCTCCCAGAATTGCTGCAAAACTTCATTTAGACTTGGAAGCCGAGGCATCAGCTGCCGATTTTCTATTTGTTTCTTGTACGTTGTAATAGCTGCATCACGCAATGTCAGTCGCTCAGGCTGAAACTGGTGATTTGCTAACTCCATGTGATTTTCAAGGGATCGATGTCTTTGAAATGATTTCACGCAACCAGGAACAGTACAAGTAAACAGTTGCAAAGATCTTGCTGAGCTGTCTTCTTCTGGTAAAACTGGCACAAATGTTGCTGTTGACTGGTCCCTTGTCATGGGCTCTTCTAGGATGAAGAAACAAGAAACAAATAGAAAATCGGCAGCTAATGCCTCGGCTTCCAAGTCTAAATGGAGTTTTGCAGCAATTCTGGGAGATGTATGCAGATGATGATTCAATCCAAAGATTACCAACTGGCTGGGCTTTAAGGCAAAAATCATGTAAAGCATTCATAGGAAACCAGCCCCTATATTTGCTTAAAAAAATTTGATGATGGGATTAAGACTCGAAGAAAGTGCGATCCAAGGGAGACTGCAACTGAAATGCGAAGATTGCCCCTATTCAAGCAATCTGAGTTTTTATCATGGCAACAAATTGCAGGATTTTGGTCTGCGGGAAGCACGAAAAAGAGAAGCAATTGTCCCAACCGAAACTGATGAAGATGACTGCTTAGGAGATTTTTCCAAGCAGACCCAAATCTAGATGATGAGGCAGATGACGTTGAAAGACACATTGATTCATTCAGAATGTTTTGACAATTGAATTTTGACGATATAAAACATACTCCTTTATGTTAGGATTTTCTACAGGGAAAAAATAATCATAGGTAGCGCGTTAGCGCGTACCTATAATATACTTGGGTACCCCTAACACCTGTGCACCCCCTACAGCTATAACGGGACACTTCTGGAAGGTGCGGTTTTTTTTGAAAGAAAGATAATAAAAAAATTCGCTGCCCGTGTTTTTTTGTTTTTCTTGAAACTCAAAACTGGCTGTGTAAAGAAGGTGTAAAGTTTTTGTGTAACGTTATAACATAGGATCAATTTTGGGAGGTTTTTTAGGCGGCATGTGGACAACTCAGTATTGACTCCTCAAATAAATTTATGGCACAGATTTGTAGAGGAAGGGATGCTCCAGAATGACTTTTTTTGTTTGTTGAAATTCGCATTAGTTCTCGAATGGGAGTGTAAAGAGTGCGAAAATCTGGGGGTGAAAAAGCACATTTTGGTCGAGTTTTCAACTTGTCCATGTCTCATACTAACTCCGGTTATGAGTTTTTAAAAATGTTTTCTGACAGAAATGTAGAGGGGATCAAGGGCTACAATCTGCCTACAAGCAGACTTTTCTACGCGCAATAGGGAGTTAGGTCCTGGGGTTTAAAGTTTACACTCTGGTCGATGGTGTAAAAAACAGATTTTAACTAAGAATTCTCTGCCAGCTTTTTCCGCTTATGAGTTGGACTAAAATGAGTATAACAGTAATCAAGCAGCTTCTAGGGGCTACACGTCGCAGCAAACCGCGTTCAAAAAAACGCAATATTGAGTTATTTATGGGGGTGTAAAGTTCGAAATCAGACGTGAAAAATGGGCGAAAAAACACGTTTTTTCCCCAATTTTGATTGGTAAATCATATCAAATAATTTTTGCAACAGAATTTTTGCACATAGAAACGTACTACGACTCGAAAGCTACAAACTGTACCAAACCGAATTTCTTTACACTCAATAGGGGATACGGTACGGATTTTTAAAGTTTACAATGTTCTGAATGATGGAAAATATGTCTTTGTTTGGGTTTTGTTCGCCTATTTCTCCATTCAGAAGTCAGGATAGGTCCAATAGAATAAAAATAAAGTGCCTTATATGGGGTGTATGTAATAGCGAATCGCGTATGTCTAAACCAATATTAAGCGAGTGTAAAGTCAAGAATGGGGTGCTTTGAACAGGTTTCTGTCTTGTTTCTTTCTGCCAGCTTCTCCGGTTATGAGTCAGGGACATGATTCTCAAGTCTGTAAATGAACCTGAAACCAAATTCGATAAGCAATTTTGGCGCGTATGTTTACACTCAACAGTTCAGTAAAGTGGTTTAAACCAATGTTAATTTATCCTTACATTATGGAGACTTACTATTTTCATAAAAGTTGGTCGTAATATCGAAGCAATATTAAAATTACGATTCTGACTGAAATCTTTTTTACACTAGGTGTTAACATATCGTTTACACTACATATTAATCTTCGTTTTAGAGCCTTGCGGAAACCTAATTTTTTCCTTATGACTAGAAATTTTTAAGGAATCAAGTGTGAGAAGTCGGTTAGGCACATTTTTTTACACAACAGTATTGTAAACTGTTTTACACCTAATGTTAATTTGTCACCAGACTATTGTTGAGACGTGATGTCATTATATATAAATGTTGATTGTAATATCCGCGTAATATCAGATTTACGTATCCGACTAAAATCTTCTGTGCATTCTGTGTATGTAAGTAAACACTGCATATGAACTTTTGACCTAGAGCCTTGCAAAACATAATATTTTTCTTAAATTCAAAAAAACAGTAAATCAAGTGTGAGATGCCAGTTGGGCGCGTTTGTTTACAATGAACTTTATCGGACTAAATAAGAGTCAGCGAGAAGTAAAATGACAAAACGTGAGATTATTTGTTGAAGTTGCATCATGGTCGAAGTAAGCAACGATCAGAAGCCATAAGGGAATTCCAGCTTGAGCACAGAAAATAATGCTGCTTCGAACTTCAGCTAAATAATATTGCAAACGCGCGGAGTCGGAATATAATTCATACACAATGCAAGTATAAATTGCTAAGATGGAAGCAATACCTAATGACATTCGCTACAACACTGACAAAGATAGGAATAACTACTATTTTTTGCTAACAAAAAGTTGGGTACTAGCAAGGAAAAATGCTCCGATGGAACAAAAAAAGGTAGAATATACTTGAAACAGAGAATTATCAAGGACGTAAAAGGAGGGGACTAGAAAAAGCTCCTATCTACAAATGTCACAAAATTTGCTAAAACTCAAAAATTTCCTAAACAAAGAAAAAATGAAAGTAAGTAAATCAAAGAAAAAACCTACCTGTGCCTAAAACTGCAAGATCTGCTAAAAATCAGACTTTTTCTAAGCAACGCAAAAATCGAAGTATATTCTGCGGCCTCTGAAAGAAATAGGTGAACCTTCTCATATTGTCCACCATACAGTGGGCGGTTCCAAAATTCTGAGGGGGTTTTCAAATTGGAATATTGGCCTTAAAAATAGTGCTATGGCGAAGAAAACACCATTTTTGAACGTTTCTTGTCGAGCTCTATCTATTGGTACCTACCAAAAAAACCCAAAAAGAGCAGAAAGATTTAAAAAATTGAATTCTGGAGGTATTGTTGGGTATTTGCGTTTTCTTGTTGGGTATTTTGCCTTGGGGTGCATACTCCCCAAACCCCCTACGTCTAGGTATGGTGTCCAATGCTTAATATAAAGCTTATAAAATAAATCTCAAATCTGCGTTTTTGCTAATCACTTGCAACGTTAATTTATTCGATATTGTGGCTAGATAAATATTACAAAAAGTTATATCCTTTGATTATTTGCGATACCGCAACGAAAGACTGTGATTTCTATATAATGCATGTGTCCATTCAGTACTCTTCTGGCCTTTAATCCCACCAGACCACCCGGATTTCATTCCTGCCCATGTAAACTGATAACCATTAGGCATGGGAGGTTAGGAGTATGCACCAGTGTTCCATCAGAAACGTCTAAAATTGCCGTTTTTCCAACATACCATAATTACTATTTTTTGACCCAGAAAAATATTGCAACATGGCGCTGCTCAGCTATGGCGATATCTGCTTTTGCAGAGTGAGTGGTTCAGTTATCTAGCCCAATGTTTTATCTTTGTTCGACAGGATGCTGCTTTCTTCTGCAGGCCGCAGAATATACTTCGATTTTTGCGTTGCTTAGAAAAAGTCTGATTTTTAGCAGATCTTGCAGTTTTAGGCACAGGTAGGTTTTTTCTTTGATTTACTTACTTTCATTTTTTCTTTGTTTAGGAAATTTTTGAGTTTTAGCAAATTTTGTGACATTTGTAGATAGGAGCTTTTTCTAGTCCCCTCCTTTTACGTCCTTGATAATTCTCTGTTTCAAGTATATTCTACCTTTTTTTGTTCCATCGGAGCATTTTTCCTGTTTTTAAATAAATATATCCACCATATATGTATGGATTTTTTCATGCAATTAGGCAAATAGATAGTGCGAACCGTGGTGTAGTATGTTCACCAGATAGATTTTACTTCTCATTGGAATTGAAAATAAAATTATTTGAAACAAAAGCATGCATTTTTTCACATTGACCAATTAGGTTAAGTTCACACTTGTGAAATATGGCTGATAGATAAGTACGTAGAATATGCTGATGATATTTTTGTGTACAATTAGGTTATATATGGTAGAGGCTGTGGTGTAATGCGGTTAAAAATGTGTCCTAATTCTTGAGTAACAGAGCCGAAAGTAAATTTTTGAAGCACTAATGTGTGACTTTTTGATTTTGACCAATGGCGCTAAGTTTACGTTGTCCACAAATGGTCAATAAATATGAAACATATATGTATGGATTTCTGCGTATAATTAGGCAAATAGATAGTCCAAATCGTGGTGTAATGTGGCCGCAAGATGAATTTTATTTTCTGAATTACAGCTCCAAAAGGAAAGTTATTTGTACCACACATGTATGATTTTTTCGACTTTGACCAATTGAGTTCAATTACTGTTTGTCAGAAATAATCAACAACCAGTTAAGGTATACGCATGATCTTTTTGCAAGCACTTAGGCACATAGATGGTGCAAGCTGTGGTATAATGCGGTCGCTCAATGTTTTACAGTTCTGGAGTCATAGATCGAAACGTTAAATTTTTTTATAGCACAAATGTATCATTTTTGAAATTTGAACACATGAGTTAATTTCCCACGTTTGTCAAAAGTGGTCAATAACTATCCATCACATATCCTACATTTTTTACACAGGAACGGGTCCATAGATGGCAGATATTGTGGTGAAATAAGGTTCGATTCTGTATGACCACTCTGGACTTATGGCTAAAAAAGTAAAAATATTGCAGTGCAAAAATTCATATTTTTGACTTTCATTGACTGCTGTATCCCGTGGGATGATCCGGTAAACAAACTTTTTATACTTTTTGTGAAGCCCATTCAATCTTCTGTAATATAAAAAAACTGCATTGAAAAATGTTAATTATTCTGGAAAATATTAATCAACATATGAAATTCGACACATATTCCGATTTTTAACACTTTACACCCGTATAAGTCAGCAAAAAGTCATTTTTGTGTAAAACGGTTTTCAGATTCGATTCAACGTGAAAAGTTGTGTAATATATGTCAAAACAAAGAAAAATTAATTTTTTGCTTACGTAAGTCACTATTACAGCAAGGTGATTCTTACAGACATTGACTCTTAATATTGAAGTAAACAATTACAATTTGCTGTGACGTATACCCCTTAGAAGGTACTTTATTTTTATTTAATTGACTTATCCCAAATTCTAAACGGAAAAAGTGGTGAACAAAAAAGGGACAAATACGTATTTTTCCACCATCCACCAGGTAGAAAACTTTAAAAATTTGAACCCAATTCCCTATTGAGTGTAAAAAAATTTGGTTTGGGAAAGTTTGTAGCCTTTAAATTGTAATACGTTTGTGGTGGAAAAGCTTCTGTTCCGCAAAATATTTGACATATTTACCAATCAAAAAATGGACAAACACGTTTTTCTAAGTAGCTCAATATTGAGTTTTTCAAACACAATTCGCTGCGACGTGTAGCCATTGAAACGTACTTTAATTTTATTCTATCCAATTTGTCTCGACTTATAAACGGAGAAGTTGGCGGATAAATCTCGGACAAAACCTGTTTTTTACACCATCCACTAGAGTGTAAGGTTTGAACCCTTAGATGAAACTTCGTATTATAAAAAAGTTTGTTGATAAGCCAAAAGTAGTCCTTGAGTCGTAGTACATTTCTGCTGGGACAAATTTTTAGGGACTCATAACTGGAGTTGTTTCGCAGACAAAAAACAGGCCAGAATGTCATAGGTGGGCAGCACCGAAATTCTGGGGGGGGTGAAAAATTTCTGGGGGGGTGAAAAATTTTTAAAGGTCAAAAAATGGTCTTAAAAGTGGTCGTATGGCAAAAAAACACCATTTTTCGACGTTTCTCATCAAGCTCTATCCAATGGCATCAAAAAATTGCTAAAAAGCAAAAAAAATTTTCTAGGGGGGTATTTTGATTTCTGGGGGGGGTATTTCAACTTCTGGGGGGGTGTATACCCCCAAACCCCTCCCCACGCCCATGTGTGCAGAATGTGTCTTTTCACCATCAGATTCTTTACACTCTGGAAATAAGTAACTTTTCAAAAAATAAAAAAGTGTCGTCGAGCTCAATCAAGTGTCTACATTTAAAAAAATCAGAGTAAACAGAATGCAAAACAGAGCTAGCAAAGTCGCGTCCATACGTGGGCAGCAAGAAAATTCTGGGAAAAGGGGGCAGGATGGGTAAAATTTCCAAAAATGTAAATAAAAATTGAATTCTGGGAGGTCTACAGTAATCTGGGGGGGCAAAAACCCTCCTACCCCTCACGCTCATGTGTGGTCGTGTCGTGTCCCCAACCAAAATTTTAATAAAGATACAGTAAAACTTCACACGCTCCTTACACACTGGGGCAGTGAATTTTTTTATCTATTTTTAAAAAGAACTACATGATACAGAAGTATCCCAGTGTTGCTGCAGGGGGTAGACAAACATGTAACAGGGGGATGAGCGGATCCCTTTACAAGTCGGACGTCCCCCCACCCCCACAGCCAAGAAATTTTTGACCACCCCCCTCCGATTTTTGGAAAAACTGAATTTTCTGGCCATTTGTGATCTAAAATTGGAGGTCATTTACACCCCTCCTAAAAATGGCTGGGACCCTCCAAAATTTCGAGCCGTTACATGTATGGGGTAGACATATGTTGCATATATTGGGGGTAACAGTATATTATAGGTACGCGCTACCTTTGATTTACGTGTTTGCAGGCTTATTATTATACGTGGGCAGCAAGAAAATTCTGGGGGTGTAAGATTTTTGAAGGTCAAAAAATGGCCTTAAAAATGGTGGTATGGCGATAAAAACACCATTTTTCGACGTTTCTCATCAAGCACTATCCATTGGCATCAAAAAATTGCGAAAAAAACGAAAAAAATTTTCAAAAATTGAATTCTGGGGGGTATTTTGATTTCTGGGTATTGGGGTATTTTGGTTTCTGGGGGTTGCATACCCCCCAAACCCCCCACGCCCAGGTGTGCTTATTACCATGGGTGGGCAACACCAAAATTCTAAGGGGGGGGGGGTGGGTGGGTGCAAGACTTTTCAAAGGTCGAAAAATGACCTTAAAAATGGTGGTATGGTGAAAAACACCATATTTTCGACGTTTCTTATCGAGCACTATCCACTGGCATCAAAAAATTGCGAAAAAAAACAAAAAAAATTCAAAAATTGAATTCTGGGGGACATTTTATTTTCTGGGGGGTGCATACCTTCATGCCCAGGTATGGTGGATTCTATAGCATGCACGTTATATCAGGTTGCGTGCATAATAAGGAACAGTTCTCATTACACCTTCCCTTTAGGACCGAATAATACTGAGGTCCGAAAGATAACAAGTATAAGCTATTCAAGAAACTTACATACATGGGGCCGAATAAGGATGGGCTGAAGAAACCCATCCCGACCTTGGCTACCCCACCCTAACAATCAAATTTGTTATGATCCTAACCAACGCTTACGCGCCGTCATTCTCTTAAGGTTGAATTATAAAAAATTAAAAGAATCGACAAATATGAGAAAACACGCTTTTTAATCAATTTCAGCCTTGAATTTGTTTTAAATTCTACTGATGTGTGTTAAATAATAGAAAAGTGCGGCCGCGCTTCGCCATAGGATTTATAGTGAACCATCATATTGCAAGTATTGTGTGTACGGATGCCTAAAGTACATAGTAGCTTATGCACATGCTTTTGGTTTATGCAATTTATTTTGACGATTGGCGGAAGAATACGAAGGATCGTATGCGCTCTACATACATATTCGTTGTGCAATCAATATCGACGATTTTTTGAAGTTCGAGGCGGAGCTGACCAATCATAAGAGCAGAAGTTAAAAGGGGTCTTAGTTGAACAAGAGAGACTCGAGGATAATAATAATGAACGCGTGGGCCAGGTTTTGTACTGTGCGGCCCCTTGTGTAATTTTGTATATTAAAGATTGATGCACAATGAACACGTAGCATATAGGACATGACACGGGTGTGTGAGTCAATGAATAATGAATGAATTTAAACAATTCCATTTAGCTTTTAGACATGGGTCGTCATCACACTCTGCCGTAGGTTTGGAGGTATGCACCCCCCCCCCGAGAAACCAAAAATACCCCCCCAGAATTCGATTTTTGAAAATTTTTCGTTTTTTCGCAATTTTTTGATGCCAATGGATAATGCTTGATGAGAAACGTCGAAAAATGGTGTTTTTTACGCCATACCACCATTTTTAAGGCCATTTTTGACCTTTGAAAAATCTTGCACCCCCCACAATTTTCTTGCTGCCCACGTATGGTCGTCATCATTATTGGGCGTGGGGAATATGCACCCCCAGAAATCAGAATACTTCCCCAGAATTCAATTTTTGAATTTTTTTTTGTTTTTTTTTCAAGTTTTTGATGCCAATGGATAGTGCTCGATGAGAACCTTGAAATTGCTGTTTTTTGCCATACCACCATTTTTAAGGCAATTTTTTGACCTTTTTGAAAAACTCTTTGCACCCCCAGAGCTTTGGTGCCGCCCACCTATGGTCGTCATGTCAACCCCCACATGTAAAAGAACTTCACAACGCAATCCCTCTTATTCCGCTCCACATAAGGGCTCCAAAAGGCAGAAAAATTAAAGTAAGTTGTCAGAACATTAAATTTCAAATTTCATCGTGTTTCCAATAAATTCAATTGAGATAAGAGACATGAGCCCTATATAGTCTCTGAAACAAAAGTTTCGCGCTCTTCGATTGCGCCCACCACAGGGGACCGAAAAGGCCAAAAATCGATCGCTTGTTTTACCTATTTTTCTGAAGTACAAAGTTTCTTGGTTCCTTAAACATCGAATTTGCTCGATTTAACTGAATTTCATCCTGCTGCCTAATAGGTCTTGTCTATCCCCTGGTATAAAAGAATTTTTGCATCTCTTGTTTCACCCACGGTAGGAAAATCGAAAGGAAAAATGTTTCCATTTCTTAAAAAATAAAAATATTCCGAGCGCCTTTTTATCAGCGAATATTGATGAAATCAAATTTTTATCATTCAAAATTGGTTTACAAACCCTTTCAAGCGCATTAAAGTATACAGAGATGATTCAGAAGAAAGCTTGCATGCTCAGCGACCAAATTCTAAATTCTTGGGGTCTATGTAGGTGGTGCAAAAGCTGCAAAAATATTTAAAGAAACAAGCCCTGGAGATCTACCAATTTTTGGGTCTATTGGATTCTAGGAGTACACAGCCCTAACCCCAAACTTTCCCCGCCCATGCATGGATGAGTCATTTAGCTTGCCTGTCCCGCCCCCCGATCTAAGAAACTATTCCTGAACCCTATCATTGCGCCCGACACTAGGGTATAAAACTGCTTAATAATCAGAAATGTCACCATTCTCCCGTTTTTTTTATTTTTATAAACTGATAAGTTTGCGGATCTCTCCGTCAGCTAATAGTGACTTTATTTCAATCAACCTCGTACAGCTAACAGGAGTGTAAGATTGTCAGGGGTGGCCCTGCCCAACACCCCTTGCTGTTAATGTGCTGTGTTGACAAGGTGGTGTTACAATACTTAGTTCGCAATAACTGTACAAAACACAAAGAACAACAAATTCGACTCGTGATACAAACTGGCTAACGTCGAATGGGCGCCGACGACCATTTAAAATACACAATAATAAATTCGAATACTGATACAAACTGGCTAGCGTCGAATAGGCGCCGACGACCCATAGCAATACATATAAGATACTAGCAAAGAAAATGCTCTGATGGAGCAAAAAAGATGAATATACTTGGAATTGTGGATTATTAAGGATGTAAAAGGAGGGGACTAGTAAAAATCTACCTAAAGTCGCAAAATCTGCTAAAAATCACACTTTCTCTAAGCGACGCAAAAAATCGAAGTGTATTCTGCGGCCAACAGATTAAAATAAATATTTAACCATAAAATGATTATAAAGCAGCTCATTCGCTATGCAGTAGCTTTGGGAAATGATGTTGAGTAAACTAACAAGTCTTTCTGAGCCAATTGAATAAATGGTTTAAAACAGTAGGAAACGCGTAAGTTGACTTGAAACAGACTAAATGTAGGTACACAAGCATGCCCTTAACGATTGTGTGCACTAATCAATCGGCCCCTGCTTTGCTCGCTTTAATGCTCAAAACAAAATAAAAAAACTTTAAATACAATACCACTTAGTTTTCTATCAATCAGGATACGAAGCTAGTCAGCGTTGCTACTTGCCAGCAATTTAAAAAAATAAACATTACAGATTTCGTTTATACACTCTTATCTGAAACTTTGAACATTATTCAAAAAAGACACTTTTTTAGGGGCCGCAGAATATACTTCGATTTTTTGCGTTGCTTAGAGAAAGTGTGATTTTCAGCAGATTTTGCGACTTTAAGTAGATTTTTCCTAGTCCCCTCCTTTTACATCACTAATAATCCACAATTCAAAGTATATTCATCTTTTTTGTTCCATCGGAGCATTTTTCTTTGCTAGTACACTACTTTTAATTAGCGTGATTTCAGTACATCAGTCAGTAAACACATACAGTAACATGCCACAATAATGACAGCAGTCCAAGAACGCGGAAAACAATATTGTTCTTAACATCAGCATTATCCTTTTTAAACAAGACAACCTTACATTATTTAAACAGATCAAAGTTTTTCAGCAAAAACTCAAAAACTTTACGCAAATACCGAGTGTAAGGAACACTAACGCTTAGATTTGGAAGTAAAATAAATTTGTAGTATAAACTACATATTAACAACAAATGAATAGTGCAAACTTTACACAACTAGTAGGTGTAGAGAAAACTAACAGTCAGATTCCCAATTCTGATTTTACGTAGAACATTATGCAAAAAAATTAAGCTTCCGCAAGGCTCTAGAACTAAAGTTAATATGCAGTGTAAAACCTTACACAACCACAGAGTGTAAAGAAGACTTTAGTCGGATTCGTAATTCTAATATTACTCAGATATTACGATGAAGATTTATGAAAAAATTGAGCCTCCACAATAACCCGAGAACAAATAAACATCAGTTGCAAAACACTTTACACCACTGTTGAGTGTAAGCAAACGCGCTCAACTAGCGTCTCACATTTGATTCCTGGTACATTTTTAGACTTTAGAAAAAGTCAAGCTTCTTCAAGGCTCTAGAACTAAAGTAAATATGCGGTGTAAACTTTACACAAATACAGAGTGTAAAGAAAATTTCAGTCGGATACGTAATTCTGATATTACTCTGATATAACGATCAACATTTATGAAAAAATTAAGTCTCCACAATGGCCCGAGGACAAATAAATATCACATGTTAACCACTTTACACCACTGTTGTGTGCAAACAAAAATGTAAACAAACAAACAAACATTTCTGTCAGAAACAATTTCCTAAAACTCATAACCGGAGTTGTTGGCAGACATAAACAAGTCGAAAACTCGGCCAAAATGTGTCTTTTCACCTCCAGATTTTCGCACTCTTTACACTCCCATTCGAGAACTGAGGCGAAACTCAGAAAACAAAAAAATGTTATCTGCAGAACCTAAATAGATGAATAAGTCAAATAAAGTGCATGGTTTTGCCAAAAGAATTGAAAAAATGAAAAAGTCAGCATTCAGAAGATTCGAACCGTCATTCTTTTTTTAAGACCGCATCCGAGAACGGAGTTGTCAACCACTGCGCCAACTCGACATATCGGAAGATTTCAGCTTGATTATACTATTTTGAAAAATATTCATCATTCTACTGAAGTTCAAGAATAGTGCATTTATGATGATAAAAATAATTATTTATTAAAGACGAGTCAAAAGCCTCTGAAATAAGAAAAATCTGATCAAACAATATGCAATACGGAGTTATCTATCGGCATTAGAAAATAGATGTAGGTATAATTCAAAGTTCACCTCTTCATACCTCAACAAACACTGGCTGTAGAAAAGTTTAAAGGTCAGATTCGTTATTCTGACCTTACGGAGAACATTTTAAAAAATTCATCATCTACGACGCTCTGGGCGCAAAAATGCTTCTCGGTGTAAACTTTACACTTGTGCTAATACCGCAATATTGGGTGTATAGAAACAAAATAAGCTGGGATCTGTAACGCTAAGGTCAGGGCACCTTTTAAGCATAATTAGCATGTTCCGCCTACTTAGCGGAGTAGTTGAAGAAATATCGTTTTTCGTCTCGAACCCTTTACACTAAAACGATCACAGATAAAGAAATATTGCATTATAAGAGAAAAAATTCGGTTTTGAGATTTTGCAACCCTCTACATCATAAAACTGATTGGACTGCACAGAAACCAAAATTGAGTTAGATAAACTGAAGGACACGCAAAGAGTAAAAAACACGTATACTTTACACTTTTGTGCAACAACTATCGAGTGTAAAGAAATTTTAAGGTCAGATTCGTAATATATAGCTCGGGGGCAACATTTTGAAAAAATTGGCCCTCCGCAAATTATTTGATTATTCGGTTTACACTTTACACGCTCATTGCTAACTCGGTCTTGAGTGTAAACAAAAAAAAAGACCGACATCGAATTTTTTAATTATCCATCGATTAAAAAAACCGCAACTCCCAGATGTGTGCCGTTATAGCTGTGAGGGGGGGGCAAATTTCGCACTCGCTGTGATAAACATATAAGAAAAAAGGATGGCCAAGTATATTATAGGTAGCGCTATCGCGCTACCTATGATGACAAGATGATACTTTCGAGATTCTCTCTTAGCTATATTTCTACATTTTTCTTCTATTTAAAATTTTAATGTACTTCTAAGGATAGCACAATAAATTCTAAACATGCGGACTACCATATTTTGTTAAATTGTTAATTTTAAAATTGTGCGAAAAAGTTAATATTTGAAAAGCTGAATTTTAGCAAGCAATGCCGTTATCAAAGTCCCCAATACTGGAATTTGACAAGTCAAAGAAAAAGACAAAGAGTAACACTTATGATGAAAATATGAAGCCTCAGTTTCTAGCTGAGTCAAGCTGCTTTGCATTCTTTCTTTAATGGTTGGAGTACACTAATAAAAATCTGCAAGCTTTCTATTCATGGAAGTTGTTAAGAACAAAAATCTAAAAACGATTATTATTTTCATAACTAGAGCCTTCGTTCAGCATGGGCCTAAGAAATGCAGTTCATATGGTCAAGCTCACAGTCATACATGGGCACCGACGAAATTGTGGTGAGGGGATTAGATGGATCTAAATTGCCAAAAATAGCACCAAGAGTTTAATTCTGGAGATCTAATTATGTCTTAGATGGAGGGGTCTGCAAGAGTCTCATTAGGGGGTCTAAACCACTCGTGGGCGTGGAGGCGGGTTCCGGGGTATACAGTAACACCCCTGAAGGCCGAATACGTTCCCCCAGAAATCAATTTTCGGAAGTTTTCCCGCGATTTTTTGATGTCGATGGATAGTGCTCGATGAGAAACGTTGAAAAATAGTATTTTTCACCATACCATCATTTTCAAGACCTTTTTTTCACCTTTAAAAAATTTTGCACTCCTCCCCCAGAGTTTTCATGCTGCTCATCTATAATCCAAACCCCCCACGCCCATGCGTACTCACAACTCATTCCTCCAAGGGGACTGGTTTCTGGACTTATAACATAGCAGTGTATGGAAATGCTGAAAAATACAGAAAAACACTCAAGATGCTAATGACCGAAACGTACGCTCGATTAATGCATTACAAATGTATTTAGTTAACAAAAGTATGTTATATATGCTTTAAAAATTACGAAAATTAACTCTTTTGCTTTCTTGTATGTTATAAGAGATGATGAAATAGTCCTTTCTGATCGGGGATCCCGAGAACACCTCATGCCGAGCTAGACTACATATGTTCCTACGTAATCCGTAGAATTGCCTAAACTTTACATCTTTCAAACTAAAACTATTAAAAATTAGATTGAACCTTAAGTAAGTTCAAAAGTACTCCCTGAATCCCAAGCAATAAACGAATACGTACATAAATTTCAATATAAATACATAAATCATGCTAAATTTGCTATTTTTTTCTCAAGAAGTCATTATCTTCACGCCTCGATCGTTCAAATGGAGTCCATCAGCGAAAATTTGCTCATCATTAAATTCGTTTTAGAAGTCCAAAATTTTCAAGTTTTGTTTAAATTTAATACATTGAAGTCGGTTTTGTAACGTGGAGCCGAATTCGGTAACCTTCCTGTATTGACATTGTTTGCAAAGGCACTTTACATTTTATAGCTCTAATTAAAAATATTAATTATATTACTTAGTGATGTAGGGCGAGCAGTCAAACCGTGGCAATATGGATATTATATAGACTAATAAACGCACAAGTGTGAATACAGAGCCGCCCTATGTTTACGGAGTCAACGTAGGGACGGGTGTAGTCGCCTTCGGACTTACTTGAGTACTTAAGTACTTAAATCTGCTCTCAGCGCTGGCTCCGATCGCATAGTCAAATACAACTTCGATCTTCTGAACCCTTGTAGACCTACGGCGTCGACTCCCTCAGCCCTAATATTGTTGGCCGCACTTTCGTCGGGAGTCTTCGCAGCTACGCCCTAGATCCTGCGAGTACCTACCTAGATCCTGGGATTGCCGCAAGGTCAGTTGACCTATCTTAGCTCAAGTTGATTAGTTAGCTTCTTTTCGAGGTTCGAATCAAATAGAAATGTTTTTGGTTCCTAATGTGAGTAGCACTTTGTAATTTGAAAACAACACCAACGAGCTCTAAGCTGATCAGTCATCATAAACAATTAAATAATATTTTTGACCAGTTTTAGAGTTGAGAAGAGAATATTGAATTTTTGAACGAAATAAATAATCACACGGAATTTACTTATTCCTTTCCACCAAAGCTCAGAAGTCCTCGACGTCCTATCTATCCGACCTCACCCTCGGTATAAGAGACCCCTGGGTGGGTTTTTATATTTTATTTGATATGTACACACGGCGTTATGCCGGGAAAGCAAAATAAAACTAACTAACGAATAAAACTAGCAATCGCACCAATCGTCAAAAACCAACCCAACCAATATCCCATCAGGGGATCGCTACAGTAAAACACAAGTTCAAGATAAACTAACGTCAAACAAGAATACTCTCGAATCGAGTCTTTTACGATAATACGATAATAAGTAAAACAATTATTATTAGCATATACTTAATTCTAATTTACCGGACAAGTATCTTATTGATTTTTATAATGAAAATTGGGAATATATGAGAAACTGAAGGCATAGCCACAAGTACCCCATCGCGCAATGGCTACTCGCGATTGGCTATGTTAACTGATACAGAAACAAGCTGTTTTCGGCATGACCTAAGCGAACTGCTACAACTAGTTCGCCACGTGTAACTCTAGCAGTTACACAAGTAGCATGGTGCTTTACAAGTTTTGAATTAATGCAGTATGGTAGCAGAGATCTAAGTTCGTAAATACGAAAAATGCATCAAGTCATAGTGTTATGGTAGTTTTTAAACGTTGATGCCTTCAAAACAGCGAGAAAATAAAATTTATAAATAAAAACTGAAATAATTAAAAATCATTAGAAGATAAATATTTTTTTGACCGAAAGTTTGAAATTAGTGCTTCATTGATAAATAAATAAGGCAATGAATTATACTTGTATAACGAAATGACAACTTTAAATTAAGATGAATTTGCAAAATTTTTGAATAAATCAATTCAAACAATTATATTTAAGCATTTTTAGCAATATTTTAAAAAAATAGTCAATTATCCTGAAGCGACCATTTTTTTACAATATTTTGTAAAATTTTATTCCCTGTCTAATGATATTTTTTAATATTATTTTTTTGTCTTATGTAGATTTCCTCGTGACAATATGCATAACTAATTTTAAATACTATACTTCTATGCATTAAACACCAATATTAAATTGTCAATTTCAAGAGCAATAGTAATAAAACCTCAATGTACGGGTTAAAGCTTAATTTATTTAAAATGTTGTAAAGACTGTCGGATTAAGAGGGAGGGCGGCACGGATAGCACCTCGTCTTTATACAAAAAATTTTTGGGCGCAATGAAGAATATATGTCTTTCGTGATGATTTTAGTCATCATAATGATTTTTCGAATCTTCCAAAACGATGCAGGGGCACAGTGTGCCGAAAATTCAATTCTGTGGATCTATTGATTTGTTTGGGGAGGGGTCCACCGTATTTTTGAAGGGTCCAAACCATAGGTAAGCGGCATCAAGTGCCAGATCTTTTCAAAGGTAAAAAAATGGCCTTAAAAATGATGGTATGGCGAAAAAACACCATTTTTCAATGTTTCTCATCGAGCATTGGCATCAAAAAATTGCGAAAAAACAAAAATATTTCAAAAATTAAATTTGAGGGGGGTGTATTTTGATTTCTGGGGGTGCATACCCCCGAACTCCCCACGCCCAGGTATGGTCCAGACCACATATGGGCGTGAAGGAGGGTCTGCCCCCTTGAGTTGAAACCGGCGCCCCATACATTAAAGCACATCGCCTCCAAAATTCTTTTTTTAGTAACATTTTTTGTGATTTTTTGGCAACTTTTCTGGCGATTTCACCCCCCCCTCCTCTGAAATTCTTGCTGCCCATATATGGTCCAGCAGACCCCCAGACCCCACCATGCCCAAGGATGGTTATTTAAGTAAAATATGCCATGAATTATAATTTTTTGTAAGAGTATGCCAAGTTTAAATTCAAGAAGACTTTGTCATATTGAAAAACATGATTGAAAATATTTTAGTTTCAGCGTTTTTAGAAAGGGTCTAGGCAAAAAATATCAAGTTTTCTGAAACATTTATTTCTTGAGTACATTTTTTTAAATTTTATCAGTGTCTGGTCTGATAATTTTTTAAAAATTTCCAATTTTTTTGCGGTCTTGGAAGAAGACCCTGTTATGAATGCTTAAATCAAAGTTTTTAATGTGACTTACTCATAAAGTATATCAGACTGTTTTAACTTTATAATCATAGGGGTTACAGCCGACTATTTTTAAAATCCTACTCACGCTTTTTAGTTAGGCGCTTTACAATTTGTTTAGTCAAATAATGTCATAGGCGCAGCCAGAGGAGGGGCATTGGGGGCAAATGCCCCCCCCAAATTTTCAGAAATTTTGTTAATTTTTCAGGTGCAATAATTATGTCCGAAAAATTGAAGTTCAAAAAGGCAAACACGTCAAAATTTTCGGCGCTTCGCGCCGAGTCATTATTATTTACTGTTATATAGATCCGATTAGTTTAAAAGCTTCAAACAGCTAAAATAATCCAGCACTTCACATCACTTTGAAGATTTAATGCACTATTTGTTCGTTGAATGAAACTGCGCATGCTTGTTGAGCATAATAGTAAAAGTGCGAAAATGATTGCGTATCAGTTTGTCTATTCACTGCTTTATTTGTCTTCCGTTATAAGGACACATAATCCTACTTCAAATGAAAGGAATGGCCATAAATTTTTATGTGTTTTAGCGCACTTGCTGCTTTCTGAAGGTCATCTTGTTAATAAAAAGGTCGTGAATGGGCCTGGGCCTGGAAATGGTAAGAAAAGAAATTTCTGACACATCTTTCTATATCTTATTGCAGCGACCCGTTGTTGCGCTACATACTTAGCAGAAGTCGAATAACGCATTTCGGCTTAGAAGTTTCATGCAATGTAGGAGCTCATTAATTTTAAATGTTTTTGGACTTAATTCAGAACCGAGATTTGGCTGATTTTGCGATAATTTTAACGTCACTATTTAACATTGAAGTGCTTTTTTACAAAATTTTTCGGGGCTCTACCCCGGACTCCGTTGGGGGCGCTTGAGCGCCCCACCCTAAACCTCGCAGCCGTAAAATCTCATTGTACATGTGCAACGAGATGCTTGAGAGGACAAAAAATTAAAAGGCTTAGGGATTTCTCCGGCGCCTCGCGCCGGAATTTGTTTGTTCTGTATGATTTAAACGGTATAAATTGAGTTTAAAGAGCAAAAAACGTCAAAATTTTCGAGCGCATAGTGCCGCCGGTTACTCTTCTTTCTTTTTTGTAAAACTGCAGCATTGCGTTTAAAGCATTAATTAGTCAAAATATCTTCATACTAAGTTATTAATTCGCAGTTTTCTTGTTAGAAGCTCGAACTGTCAAAATCGTTTTGTATAAATTTGACAATTTTCTGCTCTGTCAGACTATTAGTATTCACAGAGCTACAAAATGTTAAGGGTAGTGAGAAATGATTAAATTTCTTGATGCTTTTCGCCAATTATGATTTTGAACTGTTTGTCAATAAAAAGGCCGTAAATTCTACGCAAAAACGGTGAAAATTTCAAAAAAATTTTCCGCTTCGCGCCGCTTTACACATTTGTATTTTTGATCGTTTGAAACCCATAAATTAGTTAGGCTACACTACTAAAGGTCAAAAAACTCAGTTTCACTATGCATAACGCTACTGACATTTGATGCAAAAGTAGTCTTGAAAAATTTTTGTGTGTGCTCCTTCCGAACAAAATCCTGGCTAGGCCTCTGAATAATATAGAATAAGCATTCATATGAACAGCGTACAGAATGTCATAAAATGGAGAAACGATCAGTTATTATTAAGGGGTCTACGACAATTGGGTGAAAGACAACTGGGTGAATGACAATTGGTTGAACGACAATTGGATGAACGACAATCGGGTGAATAGGACAATTGGGTGAATGCGACAATTAGGTGAATGACAATTGGGTGAATGACAATTTGGTGTATACGACAATTGGGTGAATGCGACAATTGGGCGAAAACAAATATTAAGGATGTATGCATGTAATGTTCAGCGCTAAAAATATGCACACTCAGCTAAAAAGCGGTTACCAACGTATTACATGAATGACATTTTTTGAAAGCAGAGTAATACTTGTCAGCATAGGTGGACGCCACGGAATCCTGGGGATTTAGCGGGTCAGAAGAAGCAAACTTAGACCATTCTGGTGGTCGGGCGGCCAAAATGGATTTTTCGGGTGCTGCGACCCCCAAACCCCATGCCCATATGTGCTTGCCAGGACTCTATTTATTCGAAAGTTTTATAATTTTTGAAGATCTATCAGTATTAAATTCTTTGATGTAAAATTGCACGATTTTTCAGAAAAAAGTCAGCATTGTCAGTGGCGGATCAAGGATTTTCCTAAGGGGGGCGGTACCCCTAAGGGGGAAACCCTGACATGGGCGGAAAAATTAGCCGTTTTAACCCAAAAATCGCTAAAAATCGCTCAGAAATGCTTAATTTTGCGCACAATTTCTGGGCCAATGGAGGGGGGCGGCCGCCCCCCCCGCCCCCCCCTATATCCGCCCTTGAGCATTGTTGATGCTTCGAAAACTTTGTTTCTATTTTGGGAGTTGGTAATTTTTTCAATATTTTCATTTTTTTCCATTTTTTCAATATTAATCAGCTTCGTCGTTAACGAACGATATCTTTTTTCAATATTTATATTTTTTCTATTTTTTCAATATTAAGCAGCTTCGTCGTTAACGAAACGGTATCTTTTTTCGAGAGTCGTCGTTAACGAAAACGATATTAACTTTGGTACATAAAATCGTGAAAATAAAACACAGATATGTTTTCACCCAATTGTCGCATTCGCCCAATTGTCGTATACACCCAATTGTCGTTCACCCTATTGTCGTGAGTGACCCCATTATTAACATCAGAATAAGTACGGAAAGAATTAGTTACACCTGAACACGAACACATATTAGCATAATAGCCGAATATAAAAATATCGTAGTTTAAAGTATACTTTATGCAAGTTTAAAGGAAAAATGTACCTTGATTTGTGAATAAAAAATGAGATTTTCAAAAATGATTCATGATATAACAAAACTTAAATGGCCTGATATTTCCTTCATATATATATATATATATATATATATATATATATATATATATATATATATATATATATATATATATATATATATATATATATATATATATATATATATATCTGCATATGTACTTGGTTTGGTGCACAACTGAGGCGTTTTTGTCGGTCAACGATGTCATTTGTTCCGGCTAATAAAATGATGCCAACAGTCGGTAGATTTCCTGTCAATCGTCCGGGGATCGAAATCACGGAATATCGCAATTGACTTTAAAGTTTAAACACGAAACATCGACGGATCTAGTATACAATTTACCCCCCAGCGTTTTTTAGCCGATCCATATAAGCTACAGTAACCAAACTTTACAAGGAGATAGCTATAAGCCTATTGTACTAATCTGGCAAAATTGATTATTTTACGGTGTAAACTTACTGCTTTAAAAACAAAAAGAAATTACTTTACTTTACTTTAAACTTACTTTAAACTTACTTTTTTTAACTTACTTTTTTAATGTAGGATGTTGATTGAGATACAAAAAACTGCTTTGTTAGAAACCCACCGAATCGTTTACAATTTTTAGATGCCGTTAGTACGTTGTAAACTGTGAGTGTAAAGCAGTAAGTTTACACCGTAAGTTAATCAATTTTGCCAAATTAGTACAATAGGCTTATAGCTATCTCCTTGTAAACTTTGGTTACTGTAGCTTATATGGATCGGCTAAAAAATGCTGGGGGTAAATTGTATACTAGATCCACATCGACTCATAGTCGTTTTCATTTTAATTTACGCACTACTCAATTAGGAAATTTTATCATTCGAGAAAATAAAGTTTTGAACCTGCACACTTTTATTACTTGTAGTGGAATAGAAAACTTGCATTTTTCTAATTAAGAAAAGCAATAATAAAAACTTGGAATATTTTTACGTTCACCCCAAAAAGTCGTCCTTAACCGCCTCCACTAAACGTTTCGATTAGGTAGATTGTAGATATGTTTGAACATCAACGTTCTGTAATGCCTGAATGACAGTGCCGAATATTGAGTTATTCATTAGGGGCGCTATACATACATGCACAGCAGTAAAGATATCCTAAGGGCCAGGCTATAAAAACATTTTAAAAATGCGTTTTTAGTTAAAAACGATAGGTGCACATCAGATATGCTGTTTTTTGACGTTTCAGACAATGCTTGTTCTTTCTTCATATGACATCAAAATATCAAGGCTTGAAAATTGGCAATTTTCGGCCGAAAATTGACTCAAAACACTTAAAAAATTAATTTTTTGTGATTTCTTCAAAAAAATCAACAATTTCGGGGACAAAATGATAAGTGCACAGCATGGTCGATCTGGGGGTGGGCTCAAGAGTTAAGATTTTTTGCGTCAAAACAGGCTCGAAAACTGGGATAAGGAATAAGTGATAAAACTACGTTATTACAGTTTTAGTTTTTGGACAATTAAAGGTACTTTGGAAGAAAATTTTCATTTTGATTCATTCTTGATCTTAATTTTTTTTTACCTTTTTTCCAAAAATTTTTAAAATTATTTTTATTCTAGGGGATCAGGCAGGACCCCAAACCCTCTGTCAATATAATATCTGATCGGAGGGGGTTTCACCTCCCGTGAAAGTTGTATCATCTCGACCCAAAAAATTCCATTCACCCCATAAAAATGTCAATTTTTCTGAAAAATTCAGATTTTTCGCTTTTTTTGGCGACAATAACCCCCCATTAAGCTGAGCATTGTCTGGTCAAAACCGCTTTTCTTCATAATTCGTCTTGTGGCACTCAAAGTTTACCCAATAAAGTTAAAAATAGCTTGTGAAATTAAGCGTGAATGTGTTTAATTTTGCTTTTGTCCATTGCCATTTGTCTACTTTTATTTAAAATATTTTTGAAAAACTTTTCATATATTTTCAGTCAACTTGTGAAAAAATGATTATATATTTTTAAATTTAGTCCAAAAATAGTAAATTAATGATCGATGATGATTCTTAGTTCGTTGTATAATAATTTAACAACGTAGCTCTTGTTAGTATGGTTTAATTGTTATAAGAAATCAGTTTAAAATTTTGTTTAATGTTTTTTATTAGATCTATGATGAATGTAGTAAAGAGTTTATTTTAAACGCACGTAAACGGATAAAATTTTGCCTTGCTGGACATATTATAATCTCACTGATAAAGAAGAAAAGTAAGTGATTAATAAATGAAATAGAATGAGTGTAACATAATTATTAAAGAAAGTGGACCTAAAATTGATAAGATTTTTAGTTGACTATTTTAAATTGAATTTATATATTTTTAATATTTTTAAACTGTTTTTCATTCATTTTTTCAAAATTCCTAATAATTTTACTTAAAGGTTATTTTAAAGAATTTTAGCCGTCATTTATACATGAATAAATTGAACACTCAGTTGTAAGGAAAGATACATAAGTAATATAAAATTCTAAAATATAGTTTAATTATATTTAATAATTGAAATATTAGTAAAAAAATTGAATACATTATTCAAATTATTATAACATACCTTATTTTTGTCTATAGCGAACATGAGCCAATATTTTATCGTAGTCCAAATTTTCTCCACACACTGCACCCTAGCACTGCAAAACTTCTGCGTGTACGCATTTCTTGTACGGGAAATATCTGTATGAGAAACATGGAAATGTTATAAAACACTGTTTAAAAGTAAAATAAAAGACGTGATCATGTTTTACTGAATATTAGCAAGATGTACTAAAGGCAAATAGAGGTTGGGTTAGGTATAAAGTCAAAAGGGGTCAGCCGTAGGTGGGCGCCACCAAAGTTCTGGGGGTGCAGAATTTTTTCAAATGTCAAAAAAATGGCCTTAAAAATGGTGGTATGGCGAAAAGCCAGAATTTTTCAAAGTTCCTCATCAAGCACTATCCATTGGCAGCAAAAAATTGCGAAAAAACGAAAAAAATTTCAAAAATTGAATTCTGGGGGTGCACATACCAGGTATGGGGTCAGCCACCCTAACAAGTGAATTTGTGCATCCTTTAGAAAAAAGATTAATCGAGGTGTATTTAATCTTATTTAATCTTTAATCTTGGCTCCGCGCCAACCGCGCAAACTTGTTGGCTACTTCGATATAGTCTGTTCCTTGCAGCCATACTAACCTGTTGTTTTGAAGTCTACTACTACTACTACTACCACTACTACTACTACTACTACTACTACTACTACTACTACTACTACTACTACTACTACTACTACTACTACTACTACTACTACTACTACTACTACTACAGAACATCACTTTCAAACTTTATACTTCCAAAATTATTTCAAAAATGCTTTAGGATTGAAAATTAAGCTGCGTTCGAAAGACGTTTTTGCCGAAAACGTCCGACCGCCTCAGGACATCGTTAGCGATATCGATTTTAGTCTGCGGTCTATGAAGAGCCGTTCAATAGACAATATAGCGCGCAGGTAGCCGTTGAGGAATAGCGTTACAGCTGCACCCTCTCTTGCTACGCGCGCCAGGACCATTCTGTAAGTGTTAGGCGGTCTAACTGGCGATACCTACGCACTTAAGCTAGACATTCAAATGATGCATAACGATACTTTGTATTATTCCCCTTCACCACGTAGATGTGCAATGTTGTAAAGCAAGGTTCAAGTACATCATTTAATGGCGCACATAAAATTGTTGAGTTTAACTTTACACAGCATAAAACGAGGACATAGAAATTGGCACGAAGAAAAGCAGGCTAACATAAAAATAACAAGAAAGACAATTGATCTGAATAAGGGAGAGGAATACACAGCGCAAAGGGGTGGAATATGAACGTCCTGTAAAGACTAAAAAAGCCGAATTATCTGACCGAAAAACTGCGCTTAACTGGCATCGGATTCGTTTTCCAAAAATAAATTAGCAGTTCATCTACCCGTCCAACATAATACAGTCTACAGATATTTCACTGGAATATGTGTTTGTATGTACGTACATACGTATATAGAACAATGAAGAAACCCTGAAGCCAGCTAAATTATAAAACTAGAAGATGGCAATTTTGAATGATCTACAAAAGGCCGAATCATGCAAATAAATTTAAAAGTTAAAATCGATGGTATAGGTCATACACGCACAACATGGGAATTCTGGAAGAGAGGGAGAATGAAATTATAAAGTGCCTTTTTGGGTCCAAAAATGGTAGGTACGCGTCAAAAACATCGTTTTTCAGCGTTTCTGACGATACTCTATCTTTTTAGAGCATAAACATAAAAAATTTCAAAACAAATCAGAAAAAGTCGGAACAAATTCAACAAAATATAGTCAAAACATGAGTATAATGGCGCGAAGTGCCGAAATATTGGTACTTTTGAGCAAATAGATAGTTAAAAACGCTTTAAAAGCAACTTTTCTACAAATTTTCCGAAAATTTTTGGGAACTTTCAAAAAAATCGCCAATTCTAGAGAGGGGTGATAAATTTTTGCGGAGGAGGGATGAAAATTTTTCGGGAAACCCCCCCCCCGATCGTGTATGGTAATTACAAATTCATGAAAGTAGCTGCACAACAGGAAAATCAAATGAATGCACTTGTTACAACAGTCGGTTCTAAGGTAGACAATACAATATCAACCTCACGGGTTTAACTTCGAAGTATTCATTTCAAACCGTGTAGAAGCACTCTGCTGCAGAACGCAACGTCAGTGACTTAAATAGACGAGCTTTCTCTCAATATTTCTTGCCTATAAAATAGAGCAAAACAAAACAAACATAAGAAAAGACTAAAACAATACAACGAAACACTGCTCTTCGACGTACAAAAAATATAAAGAAAAAATGGAAAATGCGAACTGAATATTACATTAAAACATACATATGTATTTGGCATCGATTTCCCGATAAGCCTGTAGAGTATTTTGGGCTCCTGCCGACCATACCTAGGCGTGGGGGGTTTGGGGGTATGCAACCTTCCAGAAATCAAAATACCCCCCAGAATTCAATTTTTGAAAATTTTTTTCGTTTTCTTCTCGCAATTTTTTGATGCCAATGGATAGTGCTTGATGAGAAACGTCGAAAATGGTGTTTTTTACGCCATTCCACCATTTTTAAGGCCATTTTTTGACCTTTGAAAAATCTTGCACCCCCTACCCGGAATTTTCTTGCTGCCCACGTATGCTGCCGACCACAGTGGAATTTTCGACAGCAGGAAATATTGATGATAAACAACATGAAAAAAATCATCTATCTGCACAACCACTGTATTTCTAGTAATAATTATGTAGTCCATTGTAAATCAACTCATTGTTATACTCTGGAGTACGTGAATGTTGAGTCAAGACATTATGGATTCGCTCACTGTTGCAATTTGTCCGTAGTTACGCGGTGGTGCGGAGGAATCTCAATACGCTCGACTCTCTCCTCGCATCGTCTATAAAACGTATTTAAGTGTAAACAAAAGGGAGCAAGCTAACTTCCGACTTCAATTCATCTTAAGCCACGATAAGAGGATTCTAGCTTTGTCTATTAAGCATAAAGTTAGAAAAATAATGGAAAAACTTTGACGAAAATCTTCCATGAGCCAAGCTCCTCTTGCAATAGCCGGGCGAGCTATATATCGAAATTTATTGAAGAAGAATGAGCTCTAATTGAGTGCGCATCAAGTACTTATATACAAAATTAACACGTGACTTTCACTAAACAAACACGATAAACCAGTTCTTACGTACTTTACAGCATTAATATATTAATAAAGTATATTAAAAATTATACTTTTGATCACTCGAAGACCTGCAAATAGTTACATTCCGCCCCTTTTTGATCGTGAGCCAGCTAATTTTCAAAATTTTGAAGGAAAATTAGAGAAGTTTTGTTTTTGGAGTTATTTTACGTTGGACAACGTTGGGAGTTGCCTTTTTACAACCTTTGTATTCCGTCGGGGGAGTTTGGGCAAAATAGGAATTGAACGTCAGATCGAAAATGTTCGATCAAAGTAAATGATTATTAATGCAGAAATAAACAGATTCAAAAAGAAAGTACTATTCTGAAGTTATGCATCAGTGCCTAAGTGTATGTAAATAAATAAGAGCCATTGCCAATATTACAAATTATGGACTAATAAAATTTAGCTAGCATTAAGCCAAAATATTTATATAATATATTAATATGTTCTCCAGCTATTAAATGCAAGACGTTCTCTTAAGTGGAGTCTTAGTACTCGACATAACCTTCGCTTAATAGATCGACGTCACCAATAACATTTCGTTTTTCACAATGAAAAGGTCGTAAATGATTGAAATGAACCGCTTTAATCTTTTTACAACCCTCTGATAGTCTGAATTTCAGAGGATCCCAACGGACGTATTTTGCAGCTGAACCGAGGACATTTATATAGAACAAGCTGTTTAGCTCTAAAAGGTTGTGTTCTATAGCTCGTACCTAGTTTCTGCGGTCATGTTGGGCTCGCTGATGCTCTTTGAGCCCTTTTGACTGCTCCGGCAGCAAAACGTTGGGTAATTCTCAAGTTAGGCACTGGGGACGATACGAGTATGTCGGCAGCTCGCAAATGAGTGATAATCAAACCATTTACATCTTTTGCACCGTGTCCTATATCCCATATAATGCGTCGAAATTGAGCAGGGTCTACGTGTAAAGTGGATGTAAAATTTATAAGCTGCTCCATTTGTTGTTTTACTGTCTAATTTTCTAAAGTACCTAATTCCAAAGAAGTTTCAAAAGGCGGACATTGTCCATTTTCTTAATGTAAATAAACTGGGTCGAAAATAATGGGAAGTCGTTTGAAACTGGGAATAGTTGCATTAAATTTTTACTGCATAAGAGGATTAACATCTACACTCCCTTTTACATTGACCCATCATTTTAATAAATGGTCAAAATGTACACCTGGAGAGACCTGATGGCATGGAACCTTGGGGGCGTAAGTCATTATGTCTTCAGTACCAGGTAAAACAAAATAGGGACTTTTTGAACAATTTCCCCGCCACCGTTTTTTAGCCGATCCATAATAGTTGCAGTAACGAAACTTTACATACAACTAGCTTATGACTTCATTGTCTTTACACCTGCAAAATAAAGTCAATAAAGGTTGTTTACATTAATACCTAAAATTTGATTGCTGTATGTTTATTTCGTCTCTCAGAAAACGGTGGCGGTGAATTGTTCAAAAGGTCCCAAAATAGACAATTTGATTAACAACGATAGGTAAAGTTAATAGAAATTTTAGCTTGTGTTAAAAGACAAACTATAAATTTTGCAAATTTCTTAGAAATTTTTTACCATTATTGAATAGAGATCGTCGAAATACGCTGGAAAATACATTTATTGTCGCCTATCTCTTAATGGTTCTCGAGTTATTTGACATACAGAAAATTGTTTGCTTTACAACAATTGAAATCATACAGCAAGCTTATTTAAAACAGACTACATGATTATGCGCATTATTGCATACATTCACTGATCAATAACGCTCTGTAAGCCAGCGCCAATCATAAAATTAACGCACATCAAACGCATTTCATTCATTCATTCATTCATTCATTCATTTCAAACTGAAATCTCATTGAGTACAAACGCATTTATGATAAAAATGTGACTGAGTGTAAATAAAGAAAATACCCACCTTTTTTCTCGCTCAACACGCAAAGTACCTACTTACGTAGATAAATCGACCTTATGTTATGTACATACATCATTTCAAATGGTGGCATAGGAATGTAGTCGTATCCATACGTAAGCAGCACCAAAATTCTGGGGTGCAAGATTTTTCAAAGGTAAAAAAATTGCCTTAAAAATTGTGGTATG
The DNA here is from genome assembly GCA_036768485.1 of Mermis nigrescens. Lineage (NCBI taxonomy): Eukaryota > Metazoa > Nematoda > Enoplea > Mermithida > Mermithidae > Mermis > Mermis nigrescens. The sequence continues at coordinate 242,263 of JAVLUZ010000705.1, forward strand.
GCAAAAAAAACACCGTTTTTCAACGTACTCATTGAGCACTATCCATTGGCATCAAAAAATTGCGGAAAAAAACGGAAAAAATTTTCAAAAATTGAATTCTGGGGGTATTTTGGTTTTTGGTTTCTGGGGGTTGTTTTGGTTTCTCGGGGGGGGAACCCCCACGCCCAGGTGTAGTCGTATCGTATAAAACGCAAACAAATGACAATGGACAAACGCCTCTAATTCACAGGTATGCGAAGGAATCGTTCAATCAATTAATTGCTTAGATCAGCCTCTGTGCATACTGCTGAAAAAATTCACAACAGTTAATCTTTAATTTATTAGATAAACAATAAAAAGTCAAAATTAAAAATTCAAATTTTAGGACATTGTATAATTTTTAACGCTCTATCGAACCATATATAACTTACACAGTAAACCCTATAATACGTGAGGACAATACAATTCTTCATAAAATGATCATATGCGAATTATATAATATTAACAAACCGAAAATAATAAATTTTTCACGTCAGAAGAATGGTCATCAATTAGAAGAATATGAAAATAAGATAAAAAACATCATTTATCGGTGGAAAACTCAAAATAAATAGCAAAACATTGGAATTTTAAATTTAAAAAAGTTTTTTTTCAAACCTCGATATATTCCTCAATTCGACTTTAAAGAGTTGAGGAAAAAAGTGCCTCTGTAGAAAACTTTGCTCTTTCTGCTGATATATTTTTTAAGGCTACACGACCGAATATGCTTTCAAAAAACAAGATAAGCGCGAAAAAACGATACCGAAAAAACCACTTAATTTTAAAACAAAATAAAAACAATTGAAACCCGCAATATAGTCTGTTTAGGACTATTTATCATCGAAAAATTATTTAAATACGATCAAACCTAAAGGTTTTTAACAAAATAAACGAAAAAGTGGCAACGTTAAACATAGGACTCCCCTCAGAGTCAAACATACATACATATATATATATATATATATATATATATATATATATATATATATATATATATATATATATATATATATATATATATATAAAATCTCTTTTTTTCAAAAAGAAACTGATGTAGTGGTTCAGTCACTGCATCATCAATAATACTTGCGAGAGGTTAAGTAAAATTAGCGATGTCATAGCCAATAACTATTAATAAAATCGTCGGACCACATAGATCAAGTCGCTTTTAACGGTTTAAGATTTACAGCACAACAGACGCAGGACGTCATATTCGGCCGTCGACACATCTCTCCATGAAATAAAGAATGAAGAGGGAACCTGGGATGCGCGTTTCCCAGATTGCCCCCCAAATATAGCCGGGCGAGCTATATACCGAAATTGATTGAAGAAGAATGAGCTCTAATTAAGTGCGCATCAAATACTCATAGATACAAAATTAACACCTGACTTTCACTAAACACGATAAACCAGTTCTTACGAACTTTACAGCATTAATTCTAAGAACAACTAAGTACATTATATTAAAATTGTCACTCTAGATCACTCGAACACCTGCAATTAGTTACTATTTTTCGTTCCATAACTTTTAGCTTCGTTTACAATCCAGCTTTTTAAGTTGCCATTTTCATAGTTATAGCGGAAAATTCCTATTCTCGCTTTCAAACAGTGTCTTTCAATTCCTGTTATTTTTCTTGTCCGCAAGATACTACTGAAATATCAATCGATTAGTAAGTTGAGCTCTGAGAAACGGGTAAAGAACGACTGAAATAAATGCGACTATACAAATACAGCCTAAGAATTCTGGGTGATCAGTCTTGAAAAGCTTCAACAAAGTATCTATTTGGGCTTAAAAACGCTTGTATGCGTAAAAACACTAAACTTATGACGTTCCTTATCAATTCATTCGTTGTATAATATAAAAACAAAAAAAATCGAAAAAATTTCAGAAAATTCGAATTAATTGAACAAACATAGTCAAAATGAGTATATGGCGCGAGGCGACAAATATTTGACATTTTGAGTCAAAAGATCGTCAACAACTCTATAAACCACACACTTTCTACGATTCTTTGGAAAATAGGAAATTCAGGGGGAGGGGTCAGCAGCTTTTTTTGCGGGAACCGAAGCCATTTGGGGGGGGGGGTAAAAACCCCCGCCAAAGAACACGTATCATAGGGACTGCTAACTTAAAAAGCGCTGTTTCCTTAAGGAAAAAATTATGAAACTGCATATTCTCCCACGTGCGTCAATCAAAACTAAATGATACGGGAAATTAATAGATAAATTAATAGAAATTAATAGAAATTAATAAATTAATAGATGCAGTTTAGTAGCAGTTTTTAAGATCATTCATGTTTTGAACCTTGACAAATATTCACTTTGATTATTAGAATTCCATCAAAAATCGCTTTCCACTCACCTGGACCTTAATTTGAGCGCTACAACAACGAGGATCGCAATAAGAGCTATAGCGAGAAGAGAAGAAATGAGCGCTGAAGCCCACACGAAAAAGAGACGTTGCGGCCTTCGTCGCGGCGCATCGTATAGGCCGTCTCATCTATACCTGTATCATTGATGTTATCATAACCGGCATCATTGTAAATGGCCTTCCATTATTAAGCATTTCATCTTAATCACTTGATCGATATGTTATGTACCTAAGCAGCACTAAAGATTTACTAATTCAGAAAGAACAAAAAATTTATTTATTAAATAAATAATATTTTTATTTTTTAAAGTATTATTTATCTTCATTTTTTATTTACCAAAGATTTACTCATTCCTGTTTAAACACCACTTGCACACTTTCAGAAAATGTTACATAATTCAATCAAAATACCTATAGTGTATTTCGCGGAACCTTGTGCATGGAAATCAATAAGTTTTCTGCCAAAAAATGCGATTTCGTCATCTTTTTTTGAATCATCTTACCTTTAAAAATTATTCTGTTGGATTAACGGCCGTCCCTCCCTTAAGTAGAATCTGCCCAGAAGAATATCTTGAATTAAGGAGACGGAAACCTCCTTATTAAAGTGCACTAATAATTGTACAGATCATACTAAATTTATCGTTAAAAATTTGTAAATTAGAAGCTATAGCCTTTGGGTAGATATCTACGAAATATCAAACTATCGTAAAAAATTCAAACGACTGATTTGGAGCCTTTTTCTGAATTAAGTATATGGAAAAGTCGGAATTCAGGAATGCAAACTTAAATTCTTCTGATCCTTAAGTAAGTCTAGACAAGTTGACGGACTATACCTACGTACATACTTACGCCAAATCGCTAAACCATTCTGTGCAGAAATCTAGGCAGCTACTCCTGACTCACTTTACCTAAGTCACGGATGCGGCCAGATCAGTTGATCTCTGGCCTAACCCTGGAAAATCTCAAGTTGATGAATCAACTTGTTTCGAAAGCGGGATTATCCCGGGATGTTTGGTTCTAATAGCACTCTAAATAGACTATGAAGTCGACAACACGGAGCTCTAGGCGAATAAGCCATCATCAAAAATATTAACTATCTTTTAAAATATTTTTGGAATAAGAAAGGAATAAAGATTCTTTTCCAAAAGGATAAACAAAATAATCACCTTTCAGAATTCAATCCCGCAATGTGAGGGGAAACTCCGCGATGTCGCAGTATATTTTACCCCTGACTACTGACATGCTAATTTACTAAACGGAACAACGCTCTAGCGCACAACGATAAAAGTCACAGAAAGTAAAGCGCGAGCAAACGAGGATGAATCAATCAATACGCACATTAAAGTTTTAAGCAGACGAGGAAACATTAAAACAACCGATCAGATTTAAACATGGAGCTTATGTAGCTTTTACATGACATACATAAAAAATAACAATGATAACAAAATTTGTTTTAATTTTCCGACATCCGACCTTTTTCATTTTCTTTAAGTTTAAAATCTTTTATAATTCTCTTCATAATGTAATAGTAAGTTTAAATTTTAAGTTTCTATTTGTTTACAACTCTCGCTTAGCAAGCTCATTTTTCTAAACTATAACGAAAGATATTGGAATATTGATTTTCCGATCTCAACTCGGATCCATCAGCCTCCCACTCACGTCGCCCTATGTTTTGAATGTGAAAAGAAGGCATGTATGTAGAGAATCTGATGGGCATATGTAGTGTAGGAAAAAGCTACTTATGCATATACCTTAAGTCGCAAAATCTGCTAAAAATCAAACTTTCTCTAAACGACGCAAAAAATCGAAGCATGTTCTGCGGCCTACAGATTGAAATAAAATATTAAACCAAAAAACGATTTTAAAAGCAGCGAGTTAGCTACAGTCAAGACCACAAGTAACATCGCTCAAGCGCATGTCCTACAGGCCCCTGGCAGTCAAAGTGACAGGCATCGCACAGGCAATTTTCTTTCAACGCGCGTGTTTACCAATATAAAATTTTGGCCGATTCACAGGCAGGTCACAGGCGCCTGTTGCCTGTCGTGCCTGCACTTGAGCGACGTTACTTGTGGTCTTGACTGTATGTAGTAGCTATGGAAAAGTATATGAAGTAAACTAGCAAAGAAAAATGCTCCGATGGAACAAAAAAGATGAATATACTTGGAATTGTGGATTATTATGGATGTAAAAGGAGGGGACTAGGAAAAATCTACCTAAAGTCGGAAAATCTGCTAAAAATCACACTTTCTCTAAGCAACGCAAAAAATCGATGTATATTCTGCGGCCAACAGATTAAAATAAATATTCAACCATAACAATGATTGAAACAGCAGCACGTTAGCTATGCAGTAGCTATGGGAAATGAAATTAAGTAAACTAACAGTCTTCCAAGCCAATTGAATGAAATAGCAAACATCGAAGACAATTGAAGACATGGTTGGTTAAAAACAGTAGGAAACACGTAAGTTGACTTGAAACAGACTTAATGTAGATACACTAGCATGCCCGAAACGATTGTGTGCACTAATCAATCGGCTCCTGCTTTGCTTGCTATAATGCTCATAAAACAAAACAACTTTAAATACAATACCTCTTAGTTTTCTATCAATCAGGTGCCAGCAATTTAAAAAAGTAACCTTGATAGATTTCGTTTATACACTCTTATCTGAAACTTCGAACATTATTTAAAAAAGACACTTTTTTAGAGGCCGCAGAATATACATCGATTTTTTGCGTTGCTTAGAGAAAGTGTGATTTTTAGCAGATTTTCCGACTTTAGGTAGATTTTTCCTAGTCCCATCCTTTTACATCCTTAATAATCCACAATTCCAAGTATATTCATCTTTTTTGTTCCATCGGAGCATTTTTCTTTGCTAGTACACTACTTTTAATTAGCGTGATTTCAGTACATCAGTCAGTAAACACAATCAGTAACATGCCACAATAATGACAACAGTCCAAGAACGCGGAAAACAATATTGTTCTTAACATCAGCATTATCCTTTTTAAACAAGACAACCTTATTGACACCATCCATTTTCAAATTAAAACTGCATTAAGTTATTTCTTCTTAATGTGCAGTTCACTTATTATCAAGCACAAAAATTTAACCAACGAATTCACATTGCAAATCCTCACTCAATCAATACACAAGCACAATGTGTTGTGACTTTTGAAATTGAAAACACCCAATTTTCAATTTTCAAATTGAAAATTGGATCAATTTTCAAATTGAAAATTGGGTCAATTTTCAAATTGAAAATTGGGTGTTTGAATTTGCGATGAAGAAAATAATCAAAAGTTAGTCACTTGGTTTATTTAAGCCGAGTAATAAAATAACGACCGTCCACCAATTCCAAACTAAACGCAACTAATCTGATCACTATGAAAAAGTTTTGAAAAATGAGCTTGCTAAGCGAGAGTTGTAAACCAAGAGAAACTTAAAGTTAAAACCTACCATTAAATTATGAGAGAATTATAAAAGATTTTAAACTTCAAGAAAATGGAAAAGGCGGGATGTTGGTAAATTAGAAGGCAAAGATTTTCGGCAAAAATTCAAAAACTTCACGCAAATATCAAATGTAAGGAACACTAACGCTTTGATTTGGTAGTAAAATAAATTTGTAGTATAGACTACATATTAACAACAAATGAATAGTGCAAACTTTACACAACTACTAGGTGTAGAGAATACTAACAGTTTACGGCTTATTAATGTACATGATTACAATAAAGCTGTATATCTTTGTCGACTTCTGTGCACAGTAGTGTGATTGCTGGTTCATTTTAAACCACTTTTGCAGGCAATTTACATCAATTAAACGATAGCTCTCCATGTGCAAGATTTTGTGAAACATATTATAAACACGGCTAAGAAAGATTTAACTTTAATGCAACCCATTTAAGACAAAATTACATCTCTTCAATGATCTAAGGACACTTGAACATAATTTTTAAATCACTTTAGATTACTTTTGAGGGTAAACAAACTCACTTAATTGATGTCTCACATATGAATCCTTGAAAATTTCTTGACTTCAGTTACAAAGTCTCTGCAAGTCTATCGAATTAGGGTTAACACGTAACGTAAACTTTACACAAACACATAGCGTAAAGAATATTTTAGTCGGATTCGTAATTTTGATATTGCTCCGATATTTCTTTCAACATTTATGGAAAAATGAGTCTCCATAATGTTTTAAAGACAATAAACATTAGGTTTAAACCACTTTGCAATACTGCTGAGTGTAAGCAAGCGCGCCCAATTGACGTATATATTTCATTCCCTGTAAATTTTTATATCTCAGGAAAAAATTTCGATTTTTGCAATGCTCTAGAACAAAGGCTAACATGCAGTGTAAAAATTACTCGGATATTATGATCAACATTCATGAAAAAATTATGTCTCTACAAGGGTCTGAGGACATATAAACAATGAATGTAAACTACTTTACATCACTGTTGGATGTAAACAAACGCGCCTACGTGACGTCTCACATTTGATCCTTTGAAAACTTCTAGGCTCCAAGAAAAAATTAGGTTTCAGGAATGCTCAAAAACGAAGATAAATATATATGTAGTGTAAACTTCATGTAAACACCTAGTGTAAAGAAGATTTTAGTCAGATTCGTAATTTTGATATTGTTCCGATATTACGATTAATATTCATGAAAAAATTAAGTCTACATAATGTTCTATGGGCAAACTAACAATTGGTGTAAACTACTTTACAACACCGTAGAGTGTAAACATATGCGTCAGACTGGCATATCAAATTTGATTCCTGGTCCATTTCTAGACTTGATAAACGTGTCCCTGACTCGTAACCGGAGAAGCAGGCAGAAAAAACAAGACAGAAACGCATTAAAAACTCCAAATTTTTGACTTTACACTCGCTAAATATTAATGTATAGACAATTTGCTTTGACATGCACCCGATATAAAGCACTTTATTTTTATTCTATTAGACTTATCCCGACTTCTGGACGGAGAAAGTGGCGAACAAAAAACGCAACAAAAACGTATTTTCCATCATTTAGAACACTGTAAACTTTAAAATTCCGTACCGAACTCTCCATTGAGTTTAAAGAAATTCGGTTTGGTACAATTTGTAGCTTTTAAATCGTAGTACATTCCTGTGTGCCAAAAATTCTGTTGCAAAAATTATTTGGCATGATTTATCAATCAAACTTCGGAAAAAACGTGTTTTTTAGCCCATTTTTTACCTCTGATTTCGAACTTTACACCCCCATAAATAACTCAATATTGCGTTTTTTAAATGCGGTTTGCTGCGATGTTTAGCCCCTGTGAGGCACTTTATTAATGCTGTCTTCGATTTGCACTGACTCATAAGCGGAAAAATTTGGCAGAGAAATCTTAGTTAAAATCCGTTTTTTTACACCATCCACTAGAGTGTAAACTTTAAACCCCAGGATCTAACTCACCATAGAGCATACAAGACTTTGCTTATATGCAGAATGTAGCCCTTGATCCGCTCTACATTTCTGTCAGAAAACATTTTAAAAACCTCATAAACGGAGTTAGTATCGGACATAGGAAGGTTGAAAACTCGACCAAAAAGTGCTTTTTCACCCCCAGATTTTCGCACTCTTTACACTGCCGTTCGATAAATAATGCGAATTTCAAAAAACAAAAAAAGTGTCATCTGTAGAATTCATCCCTCTATTATCCTATTCTGTTCAATCCTTCGAGTCATCAATACTCAGTTGTCCACATGCCGCAGTAAAAAGGTCCCAAAATTTGTCCTATGTTATAACGTTACACAAAAACTTTACACCTTCTTTACACAGTCAATTTTGAGTTTCAAGAAAAACAAAAAAACACGGGCAGCGAATTTTTTTATTATCTTTCTTTTAAAAAAAACCGCACCTTCCAGAAGTGTCCCGTTATAGCTGTAGGGGGTGCCCAGGTGTTGGGGGTACCCAAGTATATTATAGGTACGCGCTAACGCGCTACCTATGATTAGGAGCGACTTTGAAAAACAGTTGAATGAAATAGCGAACATCGATGCATTGAAGACTATCAAATGAATTGTTGGTTTAAACCAGTGTTTTTTTTGTACAAGGTCCGTTTGTACATGTACAAAGATGGTCCCCAAAAGTCTTTGTATATTTTGTACACACACATTTTCGGGTACTATAATATGGTACAGTAGCGATTTTAGTGTGGTAAAAACAGAGTTGTTCGACCTTTGGTAATTATTTTAGCTAATTTCTGAGTCTGAAGGCAAATATCACTAAGAATCTTCTAAAATGGCGCGAAGCGCCCAAAATTTTGACATTTTTTTCGAAATGCAATTTCAACCAACATAAAGATATATAGAACACACAATTACTCATTTCGGCGCGAAGCGTCGAGAATTTTAGACCTTTTTTCCTAATTTTGTTATCCTAAAAACCTTTGTACATGTACAAAGACGGTCCCGGAAAGTCTTTATACATTGGGAAAAGTCTTTGCCAAATACAAAAAAAACATTGATTCAAAGCAGTAGGAACATACGTATGCAGCAAGAAAATTCTGGGGGGTGCAAGATTTTTCAAAAGGTCAAAAAATGGCCTTAAAAATGGTGGTGCATAAAAAACACCATTTTATTGAAAATAAAAAACACCATCGAAAATTATTTAAAGCCTAAATTTTTTCAGAGGTCGCAGAATATAACTTCGGTTTTTTGCATTGCTTAGAGGAAGTCTGATTTTTAACAGATTTTTGCTACTTTGGGCATATGCATAGGTATGTATGCATATACATTTTTCCTAGTCCCATTCTTTTACATCCTTAATAATCCACTTCGAAGTACGTAAATTTGTCTTTTTTGTTCCATCAGAGCATTTTTCTTTGCTAGTGCAGGTATGTACCTTCTAATTGGGATGTGCCGAGTCCGCTTTTTCAAAAACTCGAGTCCGGGTCCAAAATTTCAAGAAAGTCGTGTCCGGGTCCAAACAAGCTGGATACGATCGGGTCCGGATCCAATGTATAGCATGTGATATGCCGTTGCATTGAAAGTGATTGCTTGATTTTCAATTTATTGTGTATGTACTTATATTTCTGCGGTAATCACCAAAATTGAGAAAATTTATTTTAATGCGTTCATGCGCGACAAACCTATTTTGATGTAGGTACAAATTTTGCGTTTCTTGATTATGATGATAAAGCATTTTAAAAATTAAGTGATTCGGTGAAATTCTTTGTACATAATTTTCACGCTTTTAACTCTTTGCAACCTTTTTGAGGACAAACAATGCAAAAACTTACTTTAGAAATCGGACGCGAAGTGCTTAGATCTAAAATTTTTCTCGCTTTTAAATCAAATTTGTAGCTTTCTGAAGATAAGCAAAACAGGAATTATATCTGTCGCAAACCCCCAAAAAAGTCCGGCTTTTCATCCATGTACATAAGCTCAGAATCTCGATGTTCTGTGTAGACATACATATATAGCACGAGAATTACGGGGGAATGAAACCGGAAAAAAATTATTTCTTGGCTCAAAAATGGCAAATACGCGTCAAAAACATCAATTTTTGTTTCTGACGATGTTCTTTCTAGAACGTAAAAACATAAAAAATAAAAAGGCAAGAAACAGATTTTATATGAATTATTAAGGAAATCGAAAAGAAAATCGCAGGTTGGACCCAGCGGATCCGTCCGGGTACAAATTGCAATTTTCTTTTCTTTCCACAGATATAGCGATTTCCTTAATAATTCATAGAAAATCTGCTAATTTTGGTCGGGTATCCGACCATCCGAGCACCCGGCACATTCCTACATACTACATACATATGCTGCATACAACGAAGAATGGCCATACATGGCTATAGTCCGTTTCATTTATCCGAGGGCTTTTTCAGTAATCTTTTCTGGGTTTACGGTAAGGCGTCTTGTATTAATTCATGGTTCAGTAAAGAACTTCGGAGAAGTTCTATAGAAGTTCTATAGAAGTTCGATAAAGATCTTTGAAGAAGTTCTATAGATGTTCTATAGAAGTTCGATAGAGAACTTCAAAGAAGATCTACGGAAGACTGTCGAATTTTGAAGAAGTTCCATAGAAGTTCGATAAAGAACTTCGAAGAAGTTCTATAGAAGTTCGATAAAGAACTTTGATCGAAGTTCTATAGAAGACTGTTTAACTTCGATAACACGCTAATCGAAGTTCGATAAATTTTCAATAGAACTTAGATAGAATGCACATCGAAGTTCGCCTAACATCTTGACGAAGTGCTGCAAATATTTAATAGAACTTCGATGTTGTGCAAATCGAAGTTCGGCCTAAGTTCGACAAACCTTTTATAGAACTTCGACAGTGAGCAAATCGAAGTTCGACAGATCTTCTATAGAACTTCAACGAACATACAAGTTGAAGTTCTAAGAGACCAAAAAATGAGGTCATAGAACTCTGAGTGAGCAAACAGCAAGGGTCATTAAAATTTTAATAGGTACCATAGCTCCTAATACATGCTTCCTTGTTGAATAATAACCTTGAATTGTATTGATTTTCGGTATCCCATTTCCGAGTCATGTGAAACAGACTACAATTAATGCATGCGCCTACATAATTCATGCTCATCTTTATTGGCGATAGCATGACCTTGCACTCATCTGTTTAGCGACCCAAAGACGTTTTTCTATACGCACCTTCAAAACGTTCTCGCTAGAAAAAGATCTACGACTTGACTTGATTGACATTTCGAGATCCAGAAAGATGTTTAATTGCAAGAAATGGAATAAAGGCAAAGCTTTTTTTGCAAGCATAAATCGATAAAATCTAAGCTCACTCTTATGTTTAATCGAGGACTAGCAAATGGGGCGCTTCGCTGCCCCATCTGCGAGAGTGTTTGTAAACAAATAATATCTTAACCAGTAATTAGTATAAAAAATTGAATGACTCTGCAATGGATCGGCGAGCGGTTTTTATATTTTTGTCTGTGACACGAAGCCTTATATATTCTGTTTCATATTATTTTATGCGTACATAGATTTTATTATTTTTAGAATTATAATAGCTGAGCTGAGCTGCCCGGCGTTGCGCGGGCTGCACTTAGGCCTGATAACTGTATGGGATTGAGATGTCTCTTGTATTTTTTTATTTTTCGGGACTTTTGATGTTTTTGTATATTTTTAAAAAAATTGTTGGAAAAACCATATTGTATTTTTTAAATTTTTCAAAACTGTCTTTTATCAACCATTTCTTTGATTAAATCCATATTTTTGACGTTATAGAATGGTTCTGAGAATTCTTTATCCTAAATCATATTTTTGATGTTCTGGGATGTTCTGGAAATTATACCATTAGATGGTTTGGGATGTTTAAAAATTTTGTTTGATCATAACCATATTTTTAACTTTTGGAATATTAAAAGAGTTTCTGGTCCAAAACCATACTTTTGATGTTTTTGAAGGTTTAAAAATTTTTTTGGTCAAAACCATATTTTTGATGTTTTAGGGTGTTTAAAAATTTTTTGGTCAAAACGATTTTTTTGATGTTTCGGGATGTTCAAAGATTTTTTTGGTGCACACCATATTTTTGATAATTTGGGACACCTATCTTACAGCACAGGATATGTTAAAGCACTTTTACATTATCGACACATCCATGCTTTGAAGCACATTTGATGTTCTGGGATGTTCTGGAAATTTGTTTAATCAAACCCGTATTTTTGATGTTTTGGGATGTTTTGGAAAATGTTTTTCGTCAAACCATATTTTTGATGTTTTAGGATGTTTTGGAAAATTTTTTTGGTCAAACCATATTTTTGATATTTTAAAAATTTTTTGTTTGTTGTAGCGAAGGGTGTCATATATCACGTGATATCTCATATCACTCATATGTTATAGCTGATGGTATCTCCTATCTTATATCACTGCATGTTATGGCACAGACAGGGTATCAATATCACACCTATCTTATAGCATTGCCTATCTTGTAGCACAGGGTATCTTATATCCCATCCTATCTTATAGCATTACCTATCTTGCAGCTCGGGGTATCTTATATCACTTCCTATCTTATAGCATTGCCTATCTTGTAGCACAGGGTATCTTTTATCACGTTCTATCTTAGTAGAAGCGACTGTTCACTAAGTAAGAGTTTTGAAAAATCAGCTTATTTTATGGTATGTTTTAAACTTTAAGTTTCTCTTTGTTTACAACTCGCTTTGAAAAGCTCATTTTTCAAAACGTTCTATCTTATAGCATTGCCTATCTTGTAGCACGGGGTATCTTATATCACGTCACATCTTATAGTATTGCCTATCCAGTAGCACAGGATATCTTATATCCCATCCTATCTTATAGCATTGCCTATCTTGTAGCATGGGTGTCTTTTATCACGTCCTATCTTATAGCATTGCCTATCCTGTAGCACAGGTATCTATCACATCCTATTGTATAGCATTGCTTATCTTGTAGCACACGGTATCTTATTTCATGTCCTATCTTATAGCCAGGCATGTAGCTGTGGGGGACTTGGGGGGGGGGGTGCGGACCCGCCCGAATTTCAGAAAAAACCATAATTCGAAAATAGTGTAAACCGAGTTTTGCTCCTTTTTTAAAATTTTGCGAAAAACCGGCCATGTCCCAAAAAATGCTATGCTTAAGCATAGGGCTGCCTCCCGCTCCACCCCTGTATAGGGTGACTGGGTGGTGTTGATCAAATTTTAATGTCGCTACGGATCCTTCCCCGGTAGGCCGACCTCGGTTCAAAACGTCAGCCCACCAACTATTATTGAGCCGAAGCCAATTTCGAACAAACAGACATACAGACAAACAAACTTTCACAATTCACATTTATTGCTCGATTGAATAAAAATTACAGTACATATTGTTTATGGTCATTTGCGAATTGTGCATAGAAGGATCAAGATTTATAGTACCTACCTACATATATAATTCAATTATTATTTTATGTGCATTTTGTGAGTGCTTTCCATTAAGCAACGACTCATTCCATTTTGCTCTGTCTTCTTTTGCCTCGTTCTTCCGTTTATGAGGCAACTCAACGGCAAAACTGCGTACAATGGTCAACTTTGCCCTCATTGTAAACAAATGCAAAAAGTTGCATATTAAATTAGCCGCTAGAAGCAAAAACATTTGGATTTGTATTTTCGAAAGCCGCAGTTTGCGGCTTTCTTTCGAAAGCCGTATGTTTGCTGCTTTCGATTGCTTCGCATTAAATTTCACGCGCGCTGGTTTACAAGGTCAAAAATTTTGACTTGGTGCAAGCTCTTTTTCAGTGATTAATCATGTTTATAAGTACCCGTACGTGATTTCCTTTCAGCCCGTCTCATACATGTTTCATGATGCCAGATCGTATATTTAAAGTAGCGAATATGGAATCAGCGGTCCCAGAAACCCCAGGGGCCAAATTTTGGAAGCAACAGTCAATCTGTGCTTCTGCAAAAAGACAAAAACCTAAATTTTACGCTATGCATAGGGTACCTTTGGGCTCCCGTACCTCAAAAACCAATCCGTGAATTTTCTTCAAATTCTACATTAAGGTCAGTCATAAGACATCCAATAATTGGTGAGAACTTTAAAAAAATTTATCCGCTCCAATTTGAGATATTTGATAAAATACACTTGTAAATTACGTTTTTTCTTACGGCATCACATCAGTTTACACTGTAGTGTAAAGTGGTTTACACCAGTCGATAGCGCATAAAAAGTTGATCTAGGGTGGCTTTAAAATTTTACCCTGCGGCAATTGCATAAGCGGCTAGAGCTACCAAAACCTTTTACATAATTCCGTAGTTTCCGGGTTTCAGGAGTCCGATTGAGCCATTTTAATCAAAAAATCGTAATTAGCGCCCGAGAATACCCATTGAGTGAAAATATAAGTATCACAAAATTATCCAGTAAAAACTTTTTTGCCTCACAGACACACACACACTTACACACAACTCGAAATTAATATTATAGATTTTTAATCTGAAATTTAATTTTGTCATTTTCAACCAAACTTTTACAGCTATAAACAAAGCAGCACAATTGCGATTTAAATTCTAAAATTTGATGAGCGATATTTTTCCAATTTATAACGCTGGTTTGAATAAAGGAGCTCTTTTCTAATATTTAGTCTTGGCTTAATTTTATGATCCCTCAAAAAATGTTTTAAGTTCGGAAACTTCAATTTTAAAATTTTACGACAATTTTAATTTTAAAAAATTGTTTTTGCACGGCATATTATATTTAAAAAATGTAATAACTTTGAAATTTGTATTGAAATTTTAATTTTAAATGCCTTTTAAAATATTAACAATTTTTTAAATGAAGATGAAAGCAACTGTGTAGGTATAGTCGGTTTGATGCAAGTTCGGTCGTTTTAAAACTATTTCCGGCACTGGCAGATTTCGATTTTAGCATTTATCTGATCTGATGTATAATTATCGTGAACCTCGGCTTAGTGTCGATTAAAATTCTTAGAATTTATGCACGAAGTTATTAGTGAAACCGATTAGGTACCTACAATGTTTACAAAGCTGACATGCGCTATGCAGTAAGAAATATGTATAGGTATAGATAATTAATGAGCACAGCTTTTTTGCACATTAAGTACACTATATGTAATTCGGCTCTTTACTGTGTGTATTCGACGCTAAAAGCAGCATGTAGGGAGCGCACATTATGCTATATATCATTCCTAGTGCTTAATGTCGTTCGTGCCTAATAATGGGGTTGAGGTTGGCTGCTTTGACAGAAATCTATCCTACTGTAGTTCCACGTATTTGAGGACGAGGTCAACATCACAAACCTACATACATGTACGAGTATATGTACGCACTCCATGCAGGAGTGCGTATGTACACACTCCGTGCAGGCAGGCCGCTAATAAGGCATAAATTGTTTCATCCTGAGTGGAGAAAAAAATCTGTTTTTCTTCCTCATAACGTAGTATGGTGGCAGGGCCTAAAGGTATAGTCTACAAAAGGAAGTTCCGGAATGAAATTGGGAAACTTTATTCAGGTAGCCAATTTTAATTAATTGACTGAATTAGAAAAAGGATGGGTATACAATATGCGAGATGGTCAAAAACAAGATGGAAAAATCAAATTTTTATTTTATTGTCTCGTGAACTAGGCGAAATTAAATTGAAATAAAAGAAAGTCAGCACTCAAGAAAGTGTAGGCTGAAAATTTTTCGATATACGTATGTTGTGCCTGATTTTCGGTTTTTTGACAAATGTCCTCAATTCAAAAACAACTTTAGAATAAATATGTCTTTATAGAATAACTATGTTGAATTTTTTACAATCAAATTCAATTAACAAACCATTTTCACTGTTTTAACATGTGTTTTGAACCTTTAATGGTTTGCTTTATGATTTTCGGAGTCTTATCAATTAGAAGAAAATTGTTCAATTAAACACATTACGTCGACATGGATGCATTAAATGAATGAGAACATCGGCTAATTGGCTTGACTACGAATAAAATGCCTGTTCGTTAGGTTGGGTTCCTAGAAAATATCGGTTCTTGCCTTTCATATGAAAATTTTTACCTGCGCGTAAGTCGGACGGACTGTGTGTTCTGTCCGTTTGACCATCAGTATAGCATCTTGCCTTGAATAAGCATTGCCTACACATGCCACGATGACATATCCAATGACCCCTGCCCCATCGTGATGTCCTTTCTACTCGCCATTGTTTGATTCAACTCATAAATCAACTCAAGCGCACATTCATGATTTGCTATACAGTGTAATACTAGCGAACTGAGATGTCGCCATACCTGGGCATGGCGGGTTTTGGGGTATGCGTATGCACCCCAGAGGGTATGCGTATGCACCCCCCAGAAACCAAATCTGGAGGGGGTGCACGGTATGTGGTCACCTCCAGAATTTAATTTTTAAAATTTTTTTCGTTTTGTTTCCGCAATTTTTTGTGGCCAATGGATAGTGCTCGATGAGAAACGTGTTTTTTCGTCATAACACTCATACCTGGGCGTGGGACGGTGGGTAGGGAAGGGGGTATGCACTCACCCCAGAATTCAATTTTTGAATTTTTTTTTGTTTTTTTCGCTATTTTGTGATGCCAATGGATAGTGCTTGATGAGAAACGTTGAAAAATGGTGTTTTTCGCCATACCGTGCACCCCCCAGATTTTTTGACCTTTGAAAAAATCTTGCACCCCCAGAACTTTGGTGCCGCCCATACCTGGGAGTGGAGGGGTTTGGGAGGTATGCACCCCCGAGAAACCAAAATACCTCTCCCGAATTCGATTTTTGAATTTTTTTTGTCTTTTTCACAAGTTTTTGATGTTAATGGATAGTTCTCGATAAGAAACGTTGAAAAAATGTTTTCCGCCATATCACTATTTTTAAGGCCATTTTTTGACCTTTGAAAAAATCTTGCACTCCACCTCACTCCCGGAACTTTGGTGGCGCCCACCTATGGTAGTCGCCACTATAACGAAAAATAAAATTAAAATGGACATTCAAGTCTAAACATTTTCTCAGATGCAATAGCTTCAAACGCGATTGTGATCTAGAATTTATAATTCCAACCACACATTTAGAAACTGATTTTAATTTGATATCAGAAGTCCAGACTTAACACTAATGAACTAAATACTTAAGCTAGCTTGTAAAAACAATATTTTTTCAAATTTTACGCGTCTAAAATTGAAATTTCAATATGAAGTTTAGAGTTATTACATTTTTGATAATATAATATACCTACAAAAACAATTTTTTGGAATTAAAATTTTTGTAAAATTTCAAAATTTTTTTGAACTTAAAACTTTTTTCGAGGGATCATAAAAATTAAGCTAAGACTAAATATTAGAAAATAGCTCCTTCATTCCAACCAGCGTTATAAATTGGAAAAATATCGCTGATCTAATTTTAGAATTTAAATCGCAATTGTGCTGCTTTGTGTATACCTGTAAAGTTTGGTTGAAAATGACAAAATTAAATTTCAGATTAAAAATCCTCGATTAAACATAAAGTGTGTGCTTTGATTTTATCGATTTATGCTTGCAAAAAAGCTTTGCCTTGTTCCATTTCTTGCAATCAAACATCTTTTCTGGATTTCCAATTGTCAATCAAGTCAAGTCGTAGATCTTTTTCTAGCGAGAACGCTTTGAAGGTGCATATAGAAAAACGTCTTTGGGTCGCTAAGCAGATGAGTGCAAGGTCAAGGTATCGCCAATAAAGATGAGCATAAATTATGTAGGCGCATACATTAATTACAGTCATAAGTGGGCAGCACCGAAATTCTGGGGGGGGTGAAAAAATTTTAAAAGGTCAAAAAATGGTCTTAAAAGTGGTCGTATGGCAAAAAAAAACACCATTTTTCGACGTTTCTCATCAAGCTCTATCCAATGGCATCAAAAAATTGTTAAAAAAGCAAAAATTTTTTTTTCTGGGGGGGAGGGGATGGTATTTTGATTGCTGGGGGGGGGTATTTCAAGTTCTGGGGGTGTGTAGCCCCAAACCCCCAGCTGCCCATGTGTGATTACAGTCTGTTTCACATGACTCGAAATGGGATACCCAAAATCAATACAATTCAAGGTTATTATTCAACAAGGAAGCATGTATTAGGAGCTATGTATAGGTACTTAGGTACCTATTAAAATTTAAATGACTCTTGCTTTTTGCTCACTCAAAGTTCTATGACGTCATTTTTTGGTCGCCTAGAACTTCGACTTGTACGTTTGTTGAAATTCTATAAAGATCTGTCGAACTTTGATTTGCTCACTTTCGAAGTTCTATAAAAGATTTGCAGCACTTCGTCTCGAATTAGATGAACTTCGATGTGCATTCTACCGTAGTTCTATTAAAAATTGATCGAACTTCCATTAGCGTGCTATCGAAGTTCAACAGTGTTTTATAGAACTTCGATCAAAGTTATTTATCGAACTTCTATAGAACTTATTCGAAATTCTTTATCGAACTTCTCATGTAACTTCTTCGAAGTTCTGTATCGAACTTCTATAGAACTTCTTCGAAGTTCGACAGT
Organism: Mermis nigrescens; assembly: GCA_036768485.1. Taxonomy (NCBI): domain Eukaryota; kingdom Metazoa; phylum Nematoda; class Enoplea; order Mermithida; family Mermithidae; genus Mermis; species Mermis nigrescens. The sequence continues at coordinate 260,621 of JAVLUZ010000705.1, forward strand.
CTTCCATAGAACTTCTATAGATCTTTTTTGAAGTTCTTTATCGAACTTCTATAGAACTTCTTCGAAGTTTTTATCGAACTTCTATAGAACTTCTTTGAAGTTCTTTACTGAACCATGAATTAATACAAGACGCCTAACTGTAGGTAATTTAGAGATTACTGTAGGTACATAGGAAGGAAGAGCTTTTCAATAAAATTTTTACGGCTCAATTTATTCTCATCTTCCCAGCGGATCATGCAACATGCGGATGGAATTTGCGCATTCGGCTTGTCATAAATTGACTCTTAATTACAGTAGACTAGCATCATTGCCGCAAACTTCAGCTTAGCGCAATGGTAGAACGTTGCCGTCGAAGCAACACGGGTTCGATTCCTGCCGCGACTCTTGATGCACTAAGTGTAGTACATCACTGTATGCTGCTTTGGGTTTTTAGAAAAATTTAAAATGACTTCGAAAGTGCTTTAAACTAGTCCGTTAACTTAGATATTATACAGTATACCGAGTCAGAGACATATGCCATTACTGCATCAAAATTTTAAACCATTTTTGTAGCCCGATTCTTGCGGATTAATTCAAAAGAAAACCGCAGTTAAATAAAACAGGCTATAGATACAAGAGGACCAGCGGAGCCGACATCGGGTTAGGAATTGAGAATTTAGTAACGAATTCAGGATCTTTTCATAAGAGAATACAGAATTGGGATATGTATGAAGAATTTTTTATCAACTACATAGATCCAGAGTATGTGGATTCTATAGAACTACATAAAACGTTTATAAAGGGAGACAGGTATGTAGGTCGGTAAAGTCTGTAGGTACCTCATTTGTTTTCATACATAGTTTGATAGGTACCTATCTACTTAATTTCAAACGACAACAAACCCACCATAAAACCAATCTACTAATTTAATATATAATCATGACAGGTCGTAAATCGTGTAACGCTTTTCGGCTTCTCCAACAAACAAATCGGCACTCCTTACTGTACTCCTAAAGCAGATTCCTTATAAAATAAAATGGACTTCATTTTGTCCGATAATATAGGTAGGTACATACAAGATGACTTGCCTAGTAGCATTAGAAAATCTCGAACCACTATCGACTTTCTCTTGGTCATAAAAAACGATCAATTTACCATTTTCGATCTCTCCTTTCAATGGGATTGTGATCTGATGAAAAAAAGCGCAAATATTACATGAGATTCGAAGGGAAGAAACAAAATACCATTTCCGTTTAAGAATAAATAAAAAGACTAAAAAACAAACAAAAAATAAGTAAAATAATAAAACCAATAACCAAATGAAAAAGAATTACTACTTCCTCATTATCTTTCCAGTAAGAAATATACCCAATATGAATGTGTCCAATAAAATAAAGACTAAGTAATACAATGGATGGAACACTTATCTATGCAGAATCTAGATGAAGTGCAGGTTGCGTAATTCTTTTAAGTAGACAATGCAATTGCGGCGAACAAGCCTTAGGCATACAAGTTTTATTTTTAAAAGTATTACGATTGACTCTGGATTATTCGCTTAAACATTAAACTTTCTCTATGAATAACCTAATTTCAGAGCATGGAAAAAAGTGACAATCTGTAAAGAAGTTAATGTGCACACCTACTCCTATCTACAGGGTATGACTCCCCCCAAAGCTGTTCCGTCCCTCCATCCCCCAGTCAGAAAATTTTTGAACCCCTTCCCCGATTTTCGGAATTTGTGGTAAAAGCTTGGTTTTTGGCCATTCTTATGCGCTTTTTTACTATTTTTGGCTGAAAAATTGGAGGTCATTCATAAACCACAATATTCAATGAGTAGAGACCGGATAGTAAAAGGCAGCGCTTTTTTCTGAGAATGGATTTGAAATCAGCCCATTGAGAAAGGAGGAAAAACATATTTTTAGCGCTCTACCATCTTTCTTTACTCTAATTGCCCTTGTTTTCAATATTTGCCCATATTTTCGCCTAAAATGCATCGTCTGGTAAATTTGCACCTATTTTTGTAATTTACAGCAAAAATATACTCAGAAAGTGGAAGAATCGCTTTGTTTTAAAATACATTATGTTTTACTGTGTTTTCCAGTAGGTGAAAGCACATTAAATGTTTTTGTAGTCCGTCCAAAATGAAAGTTAGTCAAAATGCTCGAAAGTTAGCAACAATAAGTTGTGTAGTATTCCGAAATAGTTCAAAACTGATTCAATCGTTTCCGCGGGACCGAATTACGCAGAATTTTTGGGTGCACCCCACAAGAAAATTGCCGCCAAATTAAAATTTATTACTACGAAACAGTCATTCATTTCTGACAGTTTTGACACAGCTGAAAGCCAGTTGGATAGTCCAAAAATTTTGAGTTGGACTGGATATGTACACTAATTTATATAAAAACTTCACGTTTAAGAACGTTGAAATGATAAAAGCTTCCATGTATGACAAATTTTTCAAAGAACATTTCAATTGTTTGTGAAATTAAAAGTATGTGTGGTTGTAGGACAATCAAGACAACAGATATAGCATCTATTGAGCTTCAAGTGTCCTTTTTACACTTAATTTTGGTCTTATTTTTGCCCTTTTCCTTGCACTTTTTTCCTAAATTTGCTCATTTTTACTATTTTTGCCCTTAATTATCCTGCTGAAGAGGGGGTTGAAACTATGAAGTGCCTTTTTGGGTCCAAAAATGGTAGGTACGCGTCAAAAACATCGTTGTTTAGCGTTTCTGACGACGCTCTATCTTTCTAGAGCATAAGAACATAAAAACAATACGAAAAAAAATCAAAAAGTTGGAACAAATTGAACAAAATATAGTCGAAGCATGAGTATAATGGCGCGAAGCGCTGAAAATTTCGCACTTTCGAGCAAATAGATAGCTAAAAATGCTCAAGAAAGCATATTTCGATAAATTTTAAGAAAATTTTTGGGATAAAAAATCGCCCATTCTAACGGGGGATTAAAATATTTCTGGGGGTGAAACCCCTCCCCCAGATCATGTATGGTCAGCTTGTATCGATAAAATCTAGCCTCATCAATCGCAAGGCAAAGCATTTCTTACCACTGTTAGCACACATTCGTAAGATGAGTTGAAAATTTTCAAACTATCGAAGATTAATGAGGAATTAACAACAAACTATTTCTATCTTTTTCAGTAGTAAAGAAGAAAAATTCACAAATCTGCTCGATACCTTGCATTTACATCCAGTAATAACGTTTTTACGCGGATCGAATGGACGAAGCCTGCCTACTTTTACTGGAAATCCTAAAGCTGAATGAATGCCTTCATGTTCATCTACAAGATCCATTGCAAGCTTGAAAGCATCAGTTTTCTTCAATTTATCTGCAAAATATAAATTGCTCTGAAATATCAGTAGGCTTTCATACTAAGATGTGCCGATTAACTGAAACCGGCTGGAAGCGATTACTTTTTGCCAACCGGAACCAGTGGTAGATCTAAGATTTTCCTAAGAAGGCGGTAAACTTTTCCAAAAACAGTTGAAAACAGGTCCAAAAATTTGCTCTTCACGTGCGAAATAGTTTTTTTCAGAGTTTTGTGTTCTCGCATTCTATTGAAAATCGCTTTTGGCGCAATAATTTTTCGAAAAATTTTACAACTTTGAATAATTTCGCTCGTAAAAACCAATAAATTTCTTTGATTCTAGCAAAAATCTGGCACTAAGTGCCGAAAAATTGATGCAATTAAAGCAAGAAGGTTGAATTACTGTTCAATGAAATTAAAGCAAGAAGGTTGACTTACTGTTCAATCTCCTGTATCTATAAGATTTGATGCACAACGTCAAATTTTTTTTAAAAAGTTATGCTAGAAAACAGAAGAGACTATGCTGAAAAAACTCTTTCTGCTCCAGAAATCGTCTTAAAACCTACTCCCTGCGCAGAAAAATGGCTTCTTGACCGTCAAGAAAGTAAATAAATGGCATTAATACGTATTGTCCGGCGCAAAGCGACGAAAACTTTTTAGAAATTTGGATCACTGCCGGCCAAAAATCATTGCAAATTACATATCCTTTCTTTGTCTCGCCTATTATTGTAAGTCAATGCAAGGGGGCGGCGCCCACACATGGGCGAGGGGGGTTTTGGGGGTATGCACCCCTCAGAAGTTGAAGTACCCCCAAAATCAAAATACCCCCCAGAATTCAAATTTTGAATTGTTTTTTGATTTTTAAGCGATTTTTTGATGCCATTGAATAGTGTTTGATGAGAAACGTCGAAAAATGGTGTTTTTTCGCCATACGACCACTTTTATGACCATTTTTGACCTTTAAAAAGTTTTTCACCCCCCAGAATTTCGTTGCTGCCCACCTATGGCAGCGCCCGCTTAAATCCGCCTATGACCAGAACCGAGAACCAATTTTCCAATACACGGATCCAATTTTTCGTTTTTCAAGAACCTCATTCGGAAAGGATGCTTTTCTGAGTCTGTTCCCGGTTCCTTAAGAAAAGGTTAAAAATTATCAAGTTGATTTTACTATACTTGAAGAGAATGCTAAGGGACAAAAATATCGACGATTATACTCGCATCGTACATGCAATCTCGTGACCACTTTTGTATGACAAAGAAACTGTTGCATTAAAAATCAGCTTTTACATGAACACGGTGCTAACCATAGGTAGGCGGCACTAAAACTCTGGGGGGGGCAAAAAACACCATTGTTTAACGTTTCTCATCGGGCACTATCCACTGGCATCAAAGAATTGCGGAAAAAACAAAACAAATTTTCAAAAATTGAATTCGGGTGGGGGGTATTTTGGTATCTAGGGGTGAGTGCATACCCCAACCCGCCACACCCAGGTATGCTTCTAACTCTCCCAGCTCCAGAAGTCATTATTCTGTGCAACATTTATATTTTATTTCCAACTCTTTATGCGAAGAGATTTTGAAGTTGAAAATAGATGAGTGCTTAATAATCTATCAATTAACCTTCGTTATTTTTAATAGCACAAGCGTGGTGCTGATAAGCGATAAGGATATTTAAATCTTTACTACGAAAAAGGAGGGTTTGAGCGAGATAATGTGCAGTTACTACACAAGCTCAACAAAGATGACGAAATGAACAATAAGCGTATTTTTTAAATGATTTTTCGGTTTATTGTTTAGCATAATTTCTCTAATTTAATTAGCGCTTCAAGCCAGTTATTAATATATTTATGAAATTACCAATTATTTACATAATAACCATTTATTTATATTTATCATCGAGCCTGAACTTCTTGCTCTTGAGCAGCAATATTATTCTTGAATGTAATGAAGATTTTATGACTTGAATCAAGCTTACAGGGACAAAAAAGCGATTTCAAGCATAAGTATCGGGTATTTTTTATCAAAAATTCAAGGAATATCTTACTGATTCTATGTCATTTTTGTACGAGTATCTAACTCCCGGCGAATGGGAATCAAAAATTTTGATTATCTTCATTTTTACCTTTGACTCAATTTCACCGGATATATATATTACGACTAGCAAAGAAAAATGCTCTGATGGAACAAAAACGGTAAATATACTTGAATTTCTTCATTGCTAAGGATGTAAAAGGAGGGGACTAGGGAAAATTTCCCTACATGCGCAGAAGCCCTAGGAATGTGCTAAACAGTTAGACTTTCCCTAAACAACGCAAAAATCGAAGTATATTCTGCGGCCTATGCGCGTTTCTGCAGATTTTCTGTAGTAATTTCGATTACGATGGCGAGTATTTTGATTACTTTATTTTTGGAAAATTTAAAAAAATTTTCTGTGGTTTTTCATGAAAACTATTGAGTTGGCCATGTAGGTGTAAAGTTTACACTATTATCTTTTACTCCAGAGCATTGTGGAAGGTCAAGATTTCCTTAAATAAATAATACATTGATTATTTAATAGTCATGAAAGTGTCTTCAATGCTCTTTTGCGAAACACTTAAATACGCTTTGTGACTACACCCTCATTTTTCACAGGCCGCAGAATATACTTCGATTTTAGCGTTGTTTAGGGAAGTCTAAGTATTTAGCACATTCCAATGGCTTCTGCGCATATAGGGAAATTTTCCCTAGTCCCCTCCTTTTACATCCTTAACAATGAAGAAATTCAAGTATATTTACCTTTTTTGTTCCATCGGAGCATTTTTCTTTGCTAGTTCCCTTCTTTTGTTTAATAATTTAGGCCATATATCCATAGGTGGGCAGCGCCAAAATTCTGGGGGCGGGGTTCAAGTAGCTGAAGAAATTTCTTCTTCCGTCTCGAACCCTTTACACTAAAATGATCACAGATCGAGAAATATTGCGTTAAAAGAAGAAAAATTTTACATTTTTAGATGTTGTAGCCCTCTACATTATAAAACCTATTGGACTGCACAGAAACCAAAATTGAGATAGATAAGCTTTAGGACACGCTAACAGTAAAAAACCCGTATACTTTACACTTTTGTGCAACAACCATTGCGTGTAAAAAATTTTGAGGTCAGATTCGTAATCTACAACTTAGGGACAACATTTAAAAAAATTGGCTCTCCGCAAATTGTTTGATACTCAATGCTCTGAGCGGAAAAGTGCTTCTCAGTGTAAACTACACTTGTGCTAATAACGCAATATTGGGTGTATAGAAACAAAATAAACTAAGATCTGTAACGCTAAGGTCAGGGCACATTTTGAGCATAATTAGCATGTTCCGCCTATTTAGCGGAGTAGCTGAAGAAATTTCGTTTTTCGTCTCGAACCCTTTACACTAAAACAATCACAGATCAAGAAATATTGCGTTTACAGAGAAAAAATTCGCTTTTGAGATACAGCAACCCTCTACATTATAAAACTGATTGGACTGCACAGAAACCAAAACTGAGTTAGATAATTTGAAGGACACGCAAAGAGTAAAAAACACATATACTTTACACTTTTGTGTAACGACTATTGAGTGTAAAGAAATTTTAAGTTCAGATTTGTAATCTACAACTCAGGGGCAACATTTAAGAAAATTAACCCTCCGCAAATTATTTGATTTTTCAGTTTACACTTTACACACTCATTGCTAATTCGGCATTGAGTGTAAACCAAAAAAGACGAGCATCGAATTTTTTAATTATCCATCGATTAAAAAAACCGCACCTCCCAGGTACGTGCCGTTGTTGCCAAATATACTATAGGTAGCGCTATCGCGCTACCTATGATTGCTCCGTAATTTCGCTCGTAATGAAACTTTATTGCGACTACAATTAACGAAGTTTCTTCAAGAATTGAATAAATTATCGAAATTCCAAAAAAATTTCTGCATTGAAAATGAGTCCAACTAAAAGCAAAGACAGGAAAATTCTGAAAAACCTTATTCTGCCAAGAATAATGGACTTTTAAGCTTTTGAAGAAGCTGGGAGCATCGCGCGCTAGAGAAATTCCCGAATACAACACCGTTTGTTGTCGACTAAATTACACTATCTCACTGATAATATTTCACTTGCGCGAAGACTGACTCTGAATTAAATATAGTACAAGTCTTCATAGTCAGTCTAATGCGCTCTAAAAAAAGTTGCCCAAGGTTTCGGCGCATTAAGCCGAACTCATCCAATGATTCCAGGACAACATGAACTAAAAAAGGGGTACTTTACATTTGAAGCTGATATTATGTATTTTGTTTCTTTGTTTCGCCGCTTTAACTGGAAAAAATATACTACTTCGACCATGTCAGCATATTTTTGGTGATTAAAGATAATACTGACATATGGGTATAGGAGGGGATGAAAGGAGGGTATCACCCTCTACCTAAGGTTTTGGAAGACCAGGTACTGTCCGGCGAGAAAATGAAGTGTGCTGCACTCCAATTTTTGAGCTTAATATGGAAATAAGCATGGAAATTCTATCCATAAACGGTAAAAATATTAAAATTTTTCGGCGCTTCGCGCCGCATCGATAAATTTTTGTATTTCTCATCGCTAAAAACCCATAAAATGGCTGACCTTCACTTATAGGGGTCAAGAAACCCAGTTTACCGCACATCACGTGCTACTCTACCATATTATAGTACCCTAAAATTTACATGAGGAGCATGTAAAACGACTTTTGATGACCGCCTTTGTACGTATACAAAGAAATTTTATACAAAAAATGATCATAATTTACTGTATGATCATTCCTGAATTTCACCCTTCCTGTGACCAGCTCTACGTTGCCCATGCATGTAAGAGCTCGAAATTGGAGAGGGTCCCGGTCATTTCTATGGGAAAGGGGTAAATGGCCTCCAATTTTTGGCCAGAAACGGCCAAAAAACGGTCATAGAATTCAATTTTTTTTTCCAAAAAACATAATCACACAGGTCTTACACAGTGCAGTACATTGATAAAACTTCCCTAATAATTTTCTCATAATAGTTTAATCTTCTATGAATATGTACGACAAGCTTTGTGTATAAAATCAAAGCTCGAATACTTATAACAGAAACTAAGAACCGAAATCGTCGGCTAGTAAGTCTAGAACCGGAAGCAATGGTTCCAACTTTCGTAAAAACCGGGACCGGAACCGAGATTTTGATTTCCTAAGAACCGGAACCGAAAATGATTCTCCCGGAAAACCTTCAACCGGAATATCCTTAATACATACCGAATTAAAAGTGAGAAAACGCAACTGAGAATAAGCACATACGTAGAATTCGTTTATTAAACAAACAATTTTCCGATTGGCCCAATGACAATATAGGTAGTTCTCAAAATTTCAATTTTTACAAGTTTGCTGCATTACTCGAATATAGAGAATAGACAAAGGCCCTGCGTGTAATGTTTATGTTCCTCAAAAATAAGGAAAACGACTGCAAAAGACAAAAACTTATATTCTTCCATTATGAAACAAGAAACGTAACTTACTTGTTAAGAGTGATTGTTTTCATCAAGTTTTGTTGTCTGAAAAATCCGTTTCATTTAAACCCAATAGGAAGTCAAACAATGATCAAGCACATACATGGGCAGCAAGTAAATCCTGGAGGGAGGTCTGATTAGGTGAAATCGCCTGAAATGCAACTAAAAATCGAATTCTGAGGTCTACAGCAATATGCGGGTCGTTTCAACTTCTGGGGAAGTGGGTTTAAATCCCCCAACATTTGGTTAAGCAGCAATGCAAGCACAGCTGATTTAATTCAGTCAATTTTGGGAATCAAATCAGCAAACTCGCTCAAAAATACACATTGGCATAGCACTATTGAGCAAACTGCGATAAGCTGGAAGAAAACTCAATTCCTTATGACCAGAAAAGAATGAAAATCGAATAACGAAAAATAAGCTCTTCGAAGTTTCTCGATGCCATCAAATTAAAAGTTATTTCCGTTTGTGATGAGAACCTATTTTTCCATAGGTAGGCACCTACCTACTGAAGAAAGAATATGGAACCAGATCAGATATGCGCTCACCTGTGACTACATATTCCATACATTTGATCGCTACAAGAACAACAGCAGCACCGCCACCTGATATAGCGGCAAGTTTCAAATTGAGCATATGATGCCTAGCGACAGTTTCCTATGTGAAAACTTTCTAATTACAGAGACTTGCTATTAACAAGATAGCGATATCGGAAATGGACTGACTCCAGTGAATCGAAAAATATATCTAGCGCGATCTTATTCATCCGCAGGTTTCAATCAGACATGAAAAAATAATATAAGTTAAAACTGACATCATATAGGTTAACCATTAAAAACATTTACCAAATCTATTAGAAAGTCATGCGAATATAAGGTACATGTACAAGACGCTAAAGTAGCGTTTCAAAAGGTGATCACGGCCTGGTTTCATACGGTTATTTTGGCTTTAAAATATAAATCAGATTTTCGCCTAGCTTCGTCAATTTCGAGATTTTTAGGATTCGAGCTCCACACATGGGCAGGAGAGTTTAACCCCAAAAATCCGGAAACCCCAGCAAAATCCGACAGACCACTCAGAACTGAATTTTTTTGTCATATCAAACTCCCAGAATTTGGTCGCCTGCCCACGTGTGGTAGAGATGTGGCAAATAATGAGCAATCGATCTTCCCTCTTCAGCTAATTTGGCGATAATTTTCGGTGTATGAGCTTGAAATTAAGTGCATTTCGATTTTTCTTAAATTTAATCAACGTCGCGTAGAGCTCGTCGAGGAATGCTAAAAATGTAATGGGTTCTCCTACCGTTTCTCAAGTTATCCGAAAATTTGCGCCCTCCCATCCGAAATAAAATCACGGATAAAGAGGACCTTTTTATACCATTGATGCACACAATACATTACGTATGTGTTTATATATGTATGTATGTACACACTCGTAATTAGAAAGTATGATATGGTAATTTCATCTTGATTGCTCTAAAGCTTTCTCAATTAACATGTGACGTAAAAGCACATACATTGACGAATCTCTTGCAAATACCGTTGTTGACTGAAAATCATTTGAAAAATGAGAAAAGAAACCAAAGTTTTAATTAATATTGCTATTGCCTTCTTTACAGCCACTTACTTCGTTTCTCCTGATTCATTTGATCTGTAATAGTAAGTTATAGATAAATGGACAAGTCACAAATATTTACCAATTAGTACACAAGCGTTCGAGAAAGGTAGGTATCCAAACATCTTGTTATTGCGACTTGACTAATCAAACTTACATTAAGCTAGGCTTACATATGTAACATCTGTTAAAGTAAAAGTCAAGATAAACCTAACTTAATGGCGGATTTAGAGGGAACGGCCCTACTTTGTCGTCAAAAATATTTGGGCGCAATAAGGAATTGATGTTTTCTTATGATTTTGGGCGTTCTTATCATGAATTTTCAAGTCTGACACATAGATGCTCCTACGTGGCCGGTTCGTGGAAATGGTCGGTTCGGGAATCAGCCAGTTTTTCTAGCCAATAGCCTTAAAAATGGATGCACATATATGCTAAAATATTGTAAAAACAATATTGGTTTTCAATTGAAATAAATATGGACTGAATAGAAAAAAATTGTTTTCCTTCTTCCGTTCCGTGGGTCTAGAGCTTCCGGAACCATGGATATAGAGTATTTAAATATTAATTAGTAGCGTTTAAATTTGGTTCTAAATTTACCCAAAAATAAAATAGCATGAAATTAATATAGAAAAAAGAAAGTCTAGGTATCAAAAAGGCTACCAATCGTACGCATCATTTTAGAACAGGTAATTATAATGATGAAACAAGACTACTTGCTTGGGACCACAGATGTGCATGGGAATGGGGCATACATGCATATAGGGGGTTAGGGGTACCCCCTGAAGGGTTAGCCGGACGGCGATTTTGATGTTTTTTTGCATCATTTTTGAGGTCAAAAGCAGTAAAAACAGCAAAAAGTTTTCCGACGCTTCACGTCAGATTAGTAATTTTGAGTACCTTTTACTCAAAAAGCGTCCAAAATTGAATTTTTTTGCATCTTTTAGTGTTAAACGTGATATAATGCAGTCAAAATGGACTAAAAATGCTTTTAAAATGCGATGTTACCACAAAAAACGTTTAATGGGCTATTTTGACCATTTTGATCGCTAAAACAGCAAAAAAATCGTGAACGTTAAATTTACTGTTTTGGATTTTTGGGATTTCACCCCCACTGCCGATCACAGGACGTGGGGGTTTGGAAGTATGCACCCCCTAGAAACCAAAATACCCCCCAGAATTCAATTTTTGAAAATTTTTTCCGTTTTTTTCGCAATTTTTTGATGCCAATGGATATAACATAATGAGAAACGTCGAAAAATGGTGTTTTTTCGCCATAGGTACCACCATTTTTAAGGCCATTTTTTGACCTTCAAAAAATCTTGCACCCCCCCCCAGAATTTTCTTGCTGCCCACGTATGCTGCCGACCCTGACCTCGTGCACATGTGATACATGTAAGGACTCGAAATTTCGAGTGGGGGTAAATGACCCCCAATTTTTGGTTTAAATAGCAAAAAACAAAAAAAGGTGAAAAAATTCAATTTTTTCTAAAAATAGAGGTGAGGGGTCAAAAAGTTTTGGCTTTTGGGGGATGGGGGAACAACCAACTCTGAGTGCGAAATCCTCTATCACCCTGCTATTGTATGGCTAGGGGTCCTTAAATCTCCCAGATTTGGAAAATAGGAAATTTGCAGGAGGAAATGGAATGGAATGAAGGCCAAAAATAGATGAAAATTTCTCTTCAAAAGTGCTCGAAATTGACCGAAACTACATATATATATATATATATATATATATATATATATATATATATATATATATATATATATATATATATATATATATATATATATATATATATATATATTGTTACAGTTTTACGCTATTTTAGTATTTATGCTAATTTTTTTTTACAAAAATCTGGCGCGTAGCGCCGGAAAATTTGTGAAATAAAGGCGGTTAGACGTCCTAAGGGGAGAGGGGGGCGGTATCCCAACTTTTCCAAAAACAGTCAAAAATGAGTCCGAAAATTTGCCCTTAACGCGCGAAATAGCGTTTTTTCGGTGTTTTACATTGTACCCTTTTACATAAAATCACTTTTGACGCAATATTTTTCGAAAAATTTCAGAATTTTAGACAATTTTGTGCGGAAAATCATTGAATTTCTTTGACTTTTTACAAAAATCTGGCGCGTAGCGCCGGAAAATTTGTGAAATAAAGGCGGTTAGACGTCTAGAAGCATGATTTACTGCTTGATTGCCTGTTTTTATAGCATTTGATGCGAAACATCGAAATTTTCGATTGAAAACAGAAGAAAAGTATGCAAAAATAGAACAGAAAATGGCTTCCAGATCGCCAAGAAAGTTTAGAAATGTCATTAATAGATATCAACCGGCGCATAGCGCCGAGAAAAATTTGAGAAATTATGGTCACTGACGGCCAAAAATCATTGCAAATTGCATACCTATCCATTCTGTATCTCGCCAAATATTTTTGGCCAATGGGGGGACGGCCGTCCACCCTTCGCCCCACCTTAAATCCGCGCCTGTTTTTGAGGTCGTTGTAGCCCAAAAGCTCAATAACTACCCCTCCAGACCGGCCATGCTGTGCATTTATGCTTGGGACTGAAAAAAATAGTACAATAAAAATTACCGTAGCAAACTGAAATTTCGCAAAAGACGTCCTCATAATATAATTATTGAGACATAAAAAACGCGTAGGTTACCTCTTATTATATACGCAAATTAATGCAAAGTTTATTTAAATTTGAAAATGTGCATGACAGGTTGTAGTGGCCTGATTGGATTAGCTGATTACGAATGTAATAAACATTTTTAATGGAAAGGCAGGTGTTATTTCATTTTATTTATAATTTTAAATTTTTTCATTTTTTACATTTTTTCTTTTTTTCTAATTTTTAAAATTTTTTCTCATTTTTTAAAAACTTTTTTCCTTTTTTCAATTTCTGAATTTTTATCTTTTTAAAATTTTGAATTTCCGAGGCTTTTTAATTTTTTTCAATTTTTAAATTGTTTCTAAAATTTTTAAATATGAATGACATGGAATGAATGCATGTTGTCTAAGTGCAAATCGCATAACTATTTCGCGCACAATGTTTTGAAATGGAGCCTTATGTCGCAAGTTTATTCACCAGTATTGCGCAATGTATGTAGATGCCCTCGCCGCAAACAATAAAAAATAAAAAGTAAAAAAATGAGGAAAAATATAAGTATTTAGAGATTAAAAAAATTAAAATAATGCCTTCCTTTCTATTAAAACTGTTCATTACATTCGTAATCAGCTAATCAAATCATACCACAAGCGGTCGGGCACAATTTCAAATTTGAAAAAAATTTGCATAAATTTGCAAATATAGCTAGATATACGCATTTTGTTAAAAGTGAGTAGTAGATCCATCCTCAGCTTATCAAATGACTATAATTGATAACTTTTGCAGAAAAACATTGCTCGATGATACATTTTTCCGAAGGTGGAGACGTGCTGCGATAATACCCAAAGATTTTTAGAGGGCGGGGTGGAGTAGATAAAACCTAAGCTTCATCGGAAATATAGCAAATAGCGAGTCTAAAAAAATATTTGTAGTTCATGTCCAAAACAACGAGGTTCTTAATCTGAGCAGCTAACCGTGCCCCAGAACACTTCTATTGAACCTGCGTTTATTTTTGATAGCTCTGTATTCTGACTTTTAATTACCATTGTTTGTTTCACTTTAAACCCTTTTGTAATTGAATTTCACTTACCTACAAGGTTTTTTCAAGTAGACATTATAGTCTGTTTCGCACTTCGGTCATAAATTTTAAAACTATCTCCGACAATAAGCTGACAGATTGCGATTATAGCATTGATGTGATATATAATAATCGTAAACCTGGGCCTACTGTCGATGAAAATTCTTAGAATTATGCGCGAAGTTATGTGAAACAGACTATAGTTATTAAGTAATATATAAATATGTAAATTAATAACTCCGGTTGTACCAAATATTGTGTATTACTCCTAAACAATTAATATTTTCTTGTCTTGTTGGTTGCCAGAGGTCCAGAAAACAGCCGAAACTCTAGTCGATAACTAGTTGGAGGTAAATCATCTTTTCTAAAACGATTTTTCTGCTGCAGCAACGCATGAAATTTTCTATACTTCCTCGATCAAAAGAATTATTCTCCACTTCTGCCAATATGAAGATATACACTTAGTAGCTCGATGCTTTTAATAACGAATCGTTGAATATCTGTTGCAATAAAAGTAGATACATACTATATCGAAGCAATTTATTATTCAGAAAAAACAATACCTACATGTTATAACAGTATCAATCTGCAATCTAAAGTTCATCGTAAAATCGCTGCAATAGGCGAAGGCGTTCAAGAGAAAATTTATTCAATAAGTTGAAACATTGAATAACGTTATCCAATAGAATATGCGCCAAACTCTAACTCGAACAGCAAAAGCGTCCAAATCAAGACAGAAAACTCGGTCTAATTCAACAGCATAAGAGAAGATTCTTCTTTTGACCTTTAGTCGAAATTATTTGCTTGCTCTAATTATCAATTACACATGAGTTCATTTTCGTTTTTATGAGAACTTTGTCGCTTTCAATTTGAGGTCGTTATTTATGGGCTGTCTGTATTAGTTTACACAGAGAGCGCCGAAATCATGGACTACGTATGGCTCGAAAATAATTTAGGTGAAGTGCTAAAATATCAGACTTTCAAACTTTTTTCAATAAATTATCGAAAAAAACAGATAACTCTCATTACAAATTAAAATGAAGACAAAAAACACTCAAGTCAGTAGGCTAATTTTTTAAAGAGTTGAAAAGGTTAAAAATATACAGAATTTCACGTATCAAGCCGTCACTTTTTACATATTTCGCATTATGTTTTATTTTTTATCTAACAAAGGTTACATATACGTAGGTAGTTCGTGTGAACAAAATTTTAAATAATTTTCTAATTTTCTTTTTTTGAACGATCTTATTGTACAGCAATCAAGCGATCGAATGCGCTTAAAGATAATCGTAGAAATTGCGAATAACTATTCAATTTTTTCCCAAGAAAAACTTCGACAAAAAATCAGTCGGCTTGTATTGAACGTGCTCAGCGAACAACTTATTCATTATGGAGCCTTTTGGAAGCACATAATCGCGAACTTCATTGTAGTTTGTCATAGCTTCATTGATCAAGCGGTCGATGGCTCTAGGATCACTTAAGTGGGCGTTCTTCAACCACTGCCTTTTAAAATGAACGATTTCATCAGTGTTCCTTTACAAGATCCCATTGTACGTGTATGAAGATGGTCCACAAGCATAAATGTAGCAGGAAGGATTGGGAGATCCCCACCCAAACATGGTCGTCCGCCCCTTTCCCCACCTTCCCCCCAAAGCCAGACAATTTTTGACTCATCCGACTTTTGGAGAAAAATTGAATTTTTTGACCTTTTTAAAGTGTTTTTTGGCCGTTTTCGGCCGAAAATTGGAGGTCATTAGCCCTTCCCCCAAAAATGGCCGGAACCGCCCCAAAATTGGCCGGGGACTTCCAGCCAAAATTTTGAGCCGTTACATGTATGTCCCCGAGTCTTTGTACATTTAATACATCGTAAATTTTTGGGTTACAGTCAATGATCAGACCGAGGGTACTTTTTGGACCCTGGCCCGGCCGAGGCGACTTAAAATCCTTGCCTCGGCCGAGGAGATAATGCTGAGGGTCAAGCTTATATACCTATACTCATAAATAGTGCTCGTAGGATATTTTGTATGCACATGAGCTAGAGAATAATCGTAATATTAAACACTTTATCGAATGTCAAACAATTCATTCTTATTTTCAATAATAGTAGATTAAATGTGTGAAGGATTTATTGAATAAAGTCAGCAGCATGAAAGCATCTTTAATTTAACAAGTTGCCGTTGAAGACTTGGAAAAGTTAATAAAACATATGGCTGAACAAGCAGTTGAAAAGTTTTATTATTATAAATAATAAAACAGTGTCGAAGAAACAAACGAACAAACGAAATAAGCTATGTAAGGAAGAAGTGCAGCCATTGTTGTGCTCGCTTTTGCAGTAATGCATGTTTAAACACGCTTTTTCAGTCATACGATTCTGGTGTGGTTTTTTTTCTGGTTGGAAACTGCACTGTACTTTCCGATCATAGTTTCCCAAGGTCCAGAGTTGAGGTAGGGGTGAAATCCCGAAATGGGGAGCAGTAAATTAAGTAGTGTATTATTATTAGCCAACACTATTTTTTGTACGAGCTTCTTTGTGCATGCACAAAGATACGTCTCGAGAAGGTCTTTGAATGAGCGAACAAATTTTTGTAGATATATTGTATAAATATATTTTAAAACATTCACATTTTTTCATACTGCCAGTGTGTGATCTGCAACCGGCATGCAGTCCTAAACAGTGTTTTTTTGTTGTGCAAGATACCTTTGTACATGTTCAAAGACGGTCCTGAAAAGTCTTTGTACATTGGGAAAAATCTTTGCCGAATACAAAAAAAACCGTGGTCCTAAATGTGATTATTCGGCCTATATTTAGTTGATAATATTAGTTCGGCACGAAGCGCCGAAATTTTTATGAGCTTTTGATGGAATTTACACATAAAACTCGACTGAGAAAACTAAAACAACTTGTACTATAAAATCAGAAATATTACAGACATTGTAATATGCCAATTAAATCTTGGAATAAGCACCACTGCGCTTATAAATCCAATAAAACATCAGGATAAATTAGTCAATTTTATCTTTGAAGGGCAAAAAAGTGCAGTTATTAAATAGTACTTATTTTTGCATAAAAGTTTTAAAAACAGTATAGATACAAAAGATATTTGAATCTGCATAAAGATGTATAGATTACACAAAAATTGACTTTGGAGTGTTTAATGCCCCTGCTTCAATCTAAATACAGTATATTAGCGATATTTTGCGCGAAGCGCCGAAAATCCTTTAGAAATTTCCTAAAAAATACTGAAAAACGATAAAATTAATATCACTCTGTCCCAGAAAGTGGTTTAACATTGTACAAAAATGGCTCCAAAAATAAATGCACGAGCTGAAATCAATTTGTTGGCGAAAACCCGCATTTTTTTGGCCATTTTTAGGTGCGTTTTTGCGATTTTCGGCCCTCCAAAGTCAGGAAATTTTTGACCACCCTTCCCCATTTTTTGGCGAAAACTTTGCGTTTTTTTTGGCAATTTTTAGGTGTTTTTGCCATTTTTGACCTAAAATTAGAGTCACTAACCCCCTCCTTCTGAAAATGGCCAGGGATCCCTACCCGAAATTTCCAGCCGTTTCATGTATGCCGAGGAGCCCCTCTCCGAAAATTCTGAGCTGTTACATGCGTGTTTTATGGTGATAGTTTATCTGTTTACTCTTGCTTACATTCAAAAATACTGTATCACTTCGTGAAATTCTAATGGTTAGGCGCACTTTTGCCACACTAAAAATTAAGCTCAAAAATATTCAAGAGCTTTTCACCAAAAATCGTCTGACAGTGACTTGAGTCTTGTACCCTGAGGAGGGTAATACCCCTATGGGAATGCGTGTTTCTGATCCATGTAGCGAGCATGAGAATTAAAACTTAGTCATCGTATGAATAATCAATTGGCACTTTGCTGTATGTAACTTGGTGTACATAACTGGGTACGCGCCTAAAACCTTAAGAAAAGCCTATGGTTAAAAAACAGCCTGTGTACTGCAGATGCATTCTAAATAGTTAATATTCAACGGATATATTAAACTTATTCAAATTTGATTTTAACCCTCAGCGCCTCGGCACTTTCAGCTTTGCCTCGGCGCCGAGGTCGAGGCTTCAAAAAACGCCGAGCCTTGCCGAGGCCTCGGTCCGATCACTGGGTACAGTAAGACTTTCTGTCTGGTAGAACTGCGTTTTTCAACCATTGGTAGTGTACTTTAGCGATTTCTGGGTTTCTGACGATAAAAATACTAAAAATTTCACAATAATTTGACGGTTTGCCTTTTTACAGTAACAACAAAAACAAACAGAATAGTAAACATAAGCTATATGTTTATTACCCTGTTATTTTTGTATTAAATAGTTTAGTCTGCGCGGAACAACTGCATTTTTGCAATCAGTTGCCTAAATGTTAAACCTTTAATTAAAGTTTGATGATTTTGCAGAAACCTAAAATATCGTGAAATATGTTAAATGCAGGATAGACAAACGAAGGCGATTTGCAATGAAACAAGTTTTATTTAACTGTCATAAAATAATGTAAAATTGTAGGGAAACAAAGGCAATTAACGTTTCTGACAGATTATTTCATGGGTCTGAAACAACTCTTATTAAATTGATTTATCCTTTAAACAGCGCGATAACTATAATCATAAATCACGTTTTATCAAAGAAACTCGCATTTAATTTGCGTTCTCGTTAAGAAATTACAAAGTTCGACAGACGATTCCACTTGTTGACCCACTCCATATACATATCCATCCAACAAGAGTTCAGGGGGAAATAAGCAAGCAAAACAATTTTCAAGTGACTTCTCAGGCTTAAAAACACTTGATACTTGCTAAAAAGGTATTGTTTTGATGTTTCCAACCAAATTCTCCTTCCCATGATTGCAAAAAATTAAAATTTGCAAGTACATTAGAAAAATATAAAAAATTGAGATTCAAGAACAAATAATTACAAAAAAGCGCTTGGAACAGCTCAATCTTAATTAAAATCTATCCTGAGAGAGTCAGCAGCTACACGTGTGAAAGCAATTAGGAATTTTATAAAATAAATCTTAGACTTTAAAGCTTGATAAAATGAATTGTATTCGTGAACATTTTTGATTAGCTAACGTGCAATAAACAAATTATGACTCAAGCCACACATGTAACGGCTCGAAATTGTGAGTGGGGGTCCCCAGCCACTCTTAAGGAGGGACGAATGACCTAATGACCTTCAATTCTTGGCCAAAAAACACCTATAAACGGATAAAAAATTAACTTTTTCCCAAAAATTGGGGGGGTCAAAAATTTTCTAGCTTTGGGGAATGTGGACAGCCAACTTTGGGTGTGGGATCCTCAATCTCCCCTTTCACATGTATGACTCAAGCTATGTAAGACTTACCTTTTAAAAGCTAAACGTAATTCATAGGGCCTGCGCTGTAGTTCGTAATAATGTATGAACTTGGGCATCGATTTCATCCATATTTTGTATGCTCTTAACACGTTGCGCCTAGCCTCGACCGAATTCGATGAATTTATTGGTTTTATCTGATGAGGTGTCTTCGCAGCAGATACAATAACACTTCTTAGCGACATTTCTCGTAATTTATATCCACGATCTATGACAGGATATGACTAATCATGCATACATAATGTAATGTTCGCAGAAGACGTAACCAGCTGCGGCCCAAGCAGAATTTTTAATTTAAATTGACATAGTTTCATTAAATAAAATAAAATGGCCTTGAATAATTCGATAAGAGGATTAATTTTCACTTGTTCCAGTCAATTCTTTCGTTTTTAATAAGTCCAAGCCCGGACGCCGAGGACACCAAATCCCTAGGGTTCTGACCAGGGCCGTATTTAAAGGGGGCAGGGGAAGGGCCGGCCCACTAAACCAGAAAAAAATTTTGAAAAGTAAGATAATGCACGGAAAGATGAAAAAATCGAATGTCTTTGTCGCCGCCGGATGTGAAGTATTTTCCATCATTTTGGCTCAAGCGCGAACAAAAAATGACACTTTTTATATTGTTTTTTTGGTGAACATTTTTTTTTCTCGAAAAACTTCGAATTTTATAATCTCAGTGGATAGAGCATGTCGAAAAAACATCGAAAAATGTGGTTTTTGCGAGCTATTCCGGCGAATTTTCCGAGATATAGACCAATTTATGTTGAGTCCGCCCCCTTCCCCTGACCGAATCCTGGATACTGGCCTGGTTCTGACCAGACGTGTTCTTGGTGGAGGGAGGTTAAGGGTTGAGGGGATTTCACTCCCGCCTACTGAACCCCTCCCCCCGAAAAATGGCTGCACCCCCGCAGAATTGTCGATTTTTTGTAAAATTTGGTAAAAGTTGTAAAAAGTGTGCCTTTTAGGAGTTTTTAGCTCATTTTTGGCTCAAAAATCTCAAATTTTCGGCGCTTCATTTTTCCGACTATATTTTGTTCAATTCACTCAATTTTTCAAATTTTTTGAGATTTATTATAGCGTTTTCTATGTTCTAGAAAGAGCAAGCATTGCCTAAAACGTCAAAAAACAGCGTTTTTGACGTGTGCCCATCGTTTTGTAGCCCATAAAGGGCACTTTTTCAAAAAATTTTTGAGCCTGACTCCCAGAATTCCTATGATGTACAAATATGGTTCTGACCCATATTTATTGCGCAGCCAGAACTGAAAAGATAATACAATATAGCATAATAATAATAATAATAATAATAATAATAATAATAATATTTATTAGCCAATTATATAACTACCGTAGAAAATGCAATAAAAATTACATGGAAGAACGATATAACGAAAGATAATGTCGAAAGAACGGAAGAAAGTTTACAGCATAGCTAGTAATGGCTGAGACGTACAAGCGGATCGCGCTCACGTACGCTCCTTTAGGAACTCATCTAAACAAAGTTTAGAAATCAAATCCTCAAATCGTTTAGAAGACCTACAATCAACAATCCTTTGGGGCAAAGTATTCCAAATTCTAGCGGTCGTGTTTGCAAAGTCGTTTTTCCTACAGTCCAACTGAAATTTGGTACCCTTTCTGGTGATCTAACCGATCTGGTACCCCTTTCTTGTGCGAGTTCAAAAATGTCTTCAAATGAAAGTAACTGTCTCTTGATTATTCTGAAAGCAAAAGTAAGATCAAAATGAATACGCCGATTTTCGAGTCTTTCAAGATTTAACAAACCCAACCGTTCATTGTAAGACAAGTCACCTTGTCGCCATAGTATTCTTTTCGTAAATCTACGCTGAACTTTTTCAATACAGTTAATATCTTTAATCAAATAAGGATTTCAAACCACTGAGCTGTACTGGAAAACCACTTTTTGACACGTTGGCTTAAAATGAGCTGAAGGCTTTTTACTAGAGATGTGCCAGGCCCCGGCCCCGGGCCAGGGTCGCGGCTGGCCCCGGCGCCGGGGCCGGGGCCTGTAAAAAAGATGAAAAATTAATGAAAATCGAACAAAATTAATCTTTTTTGCCGAATTACGCAACATAATATTTATTTATTCGCAAAAAACAAGCTAAATTTCGTTAAAATTAAGCTTAGGCTACTGTTGTGTTTCGCTTCAGGTAATCTAATAATCAAGATTTGAGTGAGCATTGAAACAATTCGATACATTCTTGAATAGCTTAGCTCAATTAATAATTTTTATTGCGAAAATAAGCACGTTTGACCGATAATTCTTAGACAATAAAGTTTAAAATACAAGGGACTTTCACCAGTGTCTGTAAAATTGTTTTATAAATCGATGTATGTACTTATGTACCTTAAAAAAATGCTGGGGCACGGCAACTTATTTTATCATCCAGATAGAATTCGTTTGCTTTAATATATGCGATTTTTCACTAATTTCGGGCGCTGTGCGCCAAATAATAGAGCAAATGTCTTCATTTTTGTGTGGTTTTCAATTAATTTTTTCAAATATTATTTTCATTTGATTATGCATGTTCCCTAATCTTGGTAAATGATTTTTCGTCGTACAAGCATTTTTCGCCCCTATGATTTTGTTGATATTCTAGAGATAAGTTTTTCAAGCGTGTAGTTAATCTCTGGGTTACTTATTTCTCGTGCAATGTAATCGTAATCTTTTGTATTGTACTGTTTTGCTCGTGTATTTCTTTCATCGAATCAGCATAAATACTATAGAAAAGTCATATTCTGTTCAGCTTAGCTTATTGTTTTCTAGTGCCTAACAGCTATATTCACAATTATTTATTAATTTGTTGTTTATTTCTCTTTTATCTGCTTATTTTCAAGTCTTTAATTCATTAAAAGCAATATGTAATTGCTTACAATAGTAATACTAAGATGTTAGGTCAGTATAGAAATAATGTGGATGCTTGGTTTAGCTTAGTAAGTATAGGGTATATGTTCTGTACAGGCCCCGGCCCCGGCAAAAAGAGCGGCCCCGGCACATCTGTACTTTTTACCAAATAAAGAGCCGTTATAATACAGATGCATCACCAGATAGTTAAAATTACCAGGAAGAGGTCAGCGTTTGTGAGATATAAGCAGGCTAGAAGCCGAGGAGGCAAGGAAAAATTTTGTTTTTCACAAGGGTTCACCAAAGGAAGAAATATTAATTCTCAAACTGCATTTAGAAGGTCGCCAAAACAGGTTGTTTTCGTACTTTCGAGCTAAACCGTTCTAATTTGAGTTAGACATGAAGGAAATGTTAAACTTTTCCGGCGATTCACGCCGAATCACTAATTTTATAGTCGTTTTTCTTTGCAGAGCACAAATTTGAGTAAAAATACGAAAAATGAAGAAATCGTTGATGAGAAATTAGTTAAGTAGAAAGTTGATGAGAAATTAGTTAAGCAGAAAGTTTAAACGGTAGATTTTGTGTACGAGTATGATATAGACTGAAGAATGTTAAAAAAATTTTTCGCTTTTTCATCATCAATGTGTAGAGCTCGTTGAGAAACATTCAATAATGCCTTTATTCTTGACAAGCCACTAACGGTTCTCGAGATACCTGGCTTCCAAATTTTTTGCCCCCCCCCAAAAAAATAAAAGCCTGGCTACGGGCTTGGAAACACGCATACATGTAACAAGGGGATGAGGATTCCCCATTCAAAGTTGATCGTCTCCCCATTCCCTAAAGCCAGAAATTTTTTGACCCCCTCCCGATTCTGAGGAAAAATTGCATTTTTTTGCAGTTTTCAGGGCCCATTTGCCTGACTCGACCATTATTAAAGGTTTACCTTAACGTCAATGGTCGCCTTAACACAACCATTAACTAATAATTGCATTAAGTCTGATTCCCACCTTAACGAATCCATTAAAAAAATCGGGTTGCTCGACTCAAGCATTAAGCTCGACTTTAAGGGAAGTCTAATGGTCGATTTTAATTTTGGTTGCCGGACTCGATCTTAGTGCAGCTATTAATTAAGGCCCGGTTTTTAATAAATACCGTAAGACCGGTTGCTCGACGGAAGCCTTAACGCTCCCATTAAACGTTTGATGGTTTATTTAAGGAAATTGGCTTGCTGGATTTTACCTTAACAACTTTAATGGTTTTGTTAAGGTTAATTCTTTAAGGTAGGTTTGAAGCTACCTTAACGAACTCGTTGATTATTTTCTACACATAAAAATGACACTTGTTTCAATTACGTATTCATATTTTTGATAATATGACCCATGCTCGCTAATCCTTAGTATGTAATATGAATTCCTTGAATTGAATTTCTGAATTAAGAATTTGATTCAAAAAGTTCGATAACAGTGAACTTTACTACATATTCCATTCGAGACCGAATGCTTTCCAGTTGGCTTCTTCATTTTTTAGTTGAAGCCGAAAATGCGAAAAAAATCGAAATGGCGTTTCTCTATTTTTTATTTCTTTATTCTTCAATTTCCATATCTTCACACACAATCGACTTTCCGTATCTTTACAATCAAAAATCTTCACCTAGACTAACGAGCGTTTTCACTCATTTCTATAATTAAGCTTAACACTGTCACTGCAATCCATTATCAGGCAAATTCGAATCAGCACCAAAATTCAGGAGGTAAACGAATGAAGTAATAGAATATTCAAATTTAATGACTATGATTCTCAAAGTTTTATATCTACTTAAATAAAACAATCCTCAGCCATTAAGAGTTTTTGTTAATGCTTTCTTTAACAGTACCCTTCAGCTTCAATTAACAAATGCTCGACCATTAATTAATGGTCCAGTCGAGCAACCCGATTTTTACGAACCTTAACGAAACCATTAGTTAAGGTTTTACCTTAACGTTAATGGTTTCGTTCTGGGAATGTTAATGGTCATTAGCGTTTAGATAAAGTCGAGCAATTGGATGACCATTTAAAGTCAATTTTAAATGGTTAGCCTTTAGTAAGGTGAAGTCGAGCAAGTGGGCCCAGGTGTTTTTTGGTCGTTTTTGGCCAAAAATTGGAAGTCATTCACCCTACCCCCGAAAATGGCCGGGGACACCCCCATCCAAAATGCAGAGCCGTTACATGTATAGATACAAATATACTGTTAAAATCGCTTGAAAATAATAGGTACTCTATTTCAGACCTACATAAATCGCTCAACAATGCCTGATTTCTAGATGCTTCCTTCAAAATCAGCGGTGAAAGTAATACCTCCTCGCCAAAGAGTTATAGAAAAGAGAAGACATGCAACAGCTCAGAGTTTGAGTGAGGGCAGGTGCCATTTTAAGGGGAGGGAATGAGTAAATGACGTTTAATTTTTCACCAAAAATGGCAAGAAAAAGCATTTATAAATGGCCGAAAAAACGCAAGTTTTTGCCAAAAATGGAAGTCAAATATTCCTGAACCCTGGAAAGATGTGGGACGACCGAATTTGGGTGGTGGGATTCCCCATCCCCCTGTTACATGTATGATCGATAAAGGGTCATTTTAAAAAGATGATGCTCGAAGCACAATGTTATGTTCTATATTCAAAACCTCAAAACTTGTCTCAAAAGAAGTGTGCGCTAACGTGTTTACAAGCTTACCCAATCAATTCAAAGTTTCTCCCTTGCTAACCGTCGCCTCTAAAAATTCGATCTTTCTTTCAAGGCTGGTCAATTTTTCATTCAGAAGGGCAAGTTTCGTGCGGCAAGACAAATCAAAGCTATTTAGAAAATCAGTAATCTTCTTAATGTTATGCGATATGATTTCAACGTACTCTCGATTATCCCAATTTTGCTTCAATTGGCGTTGTAATTCGCTTCTAGAATGAGGCGGACTAGAAAACGAGTGCTGAAAGTAATGGGCGCCCCCGTAGTTCATAAAATGATTTCGAATGCAGCAGATATATGACTGGTGTTTCAAGAAAAGCCTAAAAACGCAATACTAAGAAGTAGGTAGGTAGGCAGGCAATGGGCAGCAAATGAATAAAAAACTAATAATTAATACAGGGTAAGGCTGAAATAATGAATATGGAAAGGATGGAAAATTCACATTTCAATACAGGCACACACATTCCTATAGAGTAGGTGACGTGGTATTACCCCTACCTAAGGGTCCAAGACTCGAGTCAATGTCAGACGATTTTGAACTATCACACATTTTCTGCATGATTTTCGAGGAAGAAAGTAGCGAAAATGTTAAGTTTTTCGGCGCTTCCCGCCGACTGATACATTTCTCTTTTGTTAACCGCCTAGAATGAAGTTAGACATAGATGCACACGGTCAAAAATTCTGCGAGGGGGTTAACCAACTTTCCTTCGGGGGGGGGGGGGTTATTCAGTGTTTTTTTGTACAAGGTCCGTTTGTACATGTACAAAGATGGTCCCCAAAAGTCTTTGTACATTTTGTACATGCAAATTTTTGTGTACTATATAGTACAGTAGCGATTTTAGTGTGGTAAAACAGGGTTTTTCGATCTCTGTTAGTGTATTTTAATTAATTTTTGGGTTTCTGACGCCAAAAATTACTGAAAATTGTCTCAAAACGGCGCAAAGCGCCAAAAAATTTGACATTTCTTCATTCTAAATGCAAATTCTGCCATTTTAAAGATATGTAAGACAAACAATTACTCATTTCGGCGCGAAGCGCCAAAAATTTTCGGGAATTTTACACCTATTTACAGTTTTTGTCCTCCCAAACATCATTGTACATTTTGTACACACAAATTTTTGGGTACTGTAATATGGTACAGTAGCGGTTTTAGTGTGGTAAAAAGAGAGTTGTTCGACTTTTGGTAGTGTATTTTAGCTAATTTCTGGGTCTCTGAGGGCAAAAATCACTAAGAATCGGCTTGAAACGGCGCGAAGCGCCGAAAAATTGGACATTTTTCCTTTTGAAATGTAATTTCTGCCATTATAAAGATATATAGAACACACAATTACAGCGAATTTCAGACCCTTTTCGCAATTTTCGTCTTCCCGAAAAATCTTTGTATATGTGTATACAAAGACGGTCCCGAAAAGTCTTTGTACATCGGGAAAAATCTTTGCCGAGTACAAAAAAACACTGGGGTTATTGATTAATTTTTACGGTTGATTGTGGCGTGAAAATGATGAGTTTGTGTTGATTTTCTAGATATTTATGTCGTTCCTTACCCCCATCACAACCCGTAAAAATGCTTCATTTCAATATATTTTACTCTTCTTGAATATTCGTGATTAAGTTTGCATGCAAACAAATGATAGTAAGAATGATGGAATGACTTGGACTATCAAGTAAGCATAAAATAAGGGACAAAACGTGTCTGAATGAATGAACGGAGAAAATACTACTGGAAAAATACTTCAGATGATACCGTTGGGCATCCTTTTACGCTCTTTCATAAAACCAACAATAGGTTTTGGTTTGCAAATAACCTGAGATTTTTTTCGGTTTTGCCAAGACAAGAAGACACAAGACAAGAAAATGTTTATTGTCCAGGAAAATACACGAAATTTGATAAAACACGAATACGTGATAAAACAGCGACTGAACAAAAGGACATACAGATCACGGAAGTGACACAAATAGGTATGCCCCAACAATAGAATCGTAAAATCAATGTTTAGGAGCTCTTTTTTGAACGAACAAACGTTAGGAGAAGCAACCACATGATCAGGTAAGGAGTTCCAAATTTTGAGGTAGCGTTGGGAAAAGTCGTTGAGGTGAGCATTGGAACGGACAACTGGTAACGTAAGTTACAGACGCTGTTCGGATCGGGTTATGCCGGCTAAAAATGAAAAATTCATTAGTATCAATACAAGATAAACCATTATTACTCACTAAGGCTGCGTCTCCTTTTTTAAGGATAGGAATTACATTGGCCAATTTCCATAAATTAGGGATGGTGCTATTTAAAAGAGAAACAGTACAGATACTTGTTAAAGGCTCAACAAGATAATTTGAAAGTTTTTTCAAGAAAAATGACAGAGTCCATCAGGACCAACAGAAAAAGAACCTTTTATTCGATTTAAGACCAGTTGCACGTTCCAAGCGTCAAAATGAATGGTTTGCAATGCAAAAGCAGTCATCGAATCTGAAAAAGGAAGATGATTATTATTAACA
This sequence comes from Mermis nigrescens, assembly GCA_036768485.1. Lineage (NCBI taxonomy): Eukaryota > Metazoa > Nematoda > Enoplea > Mermithida > Mermithidae > Mermis > Mermis nigrescens. Next base: position 288,163 of record JAVLUZ010000705.1, read on the forward strand.
GAAAAAAACGGAAGAAAAGTAGTTATTAAACAAATTTACCTTTTCTAAAGGATCAGAAACGATTTTGTGGTCATGAAGAAGAGGTGGAAAAGAGCGATGATTATTTAACCGATTATTGACAAATTCATAAAAGGATTTTAAACTTTTATCAAAAAGATTTATTTCTTCAGAAGAAGAGAAATTTTTAATCACAACATCCAATTTTTTGCAAAAAGATTTATATTTGATTTTTGTATCAGTCGAGTGATAAAACTTATGTTTCTCCCAAAGCATACGTTTCTTAGTTAACATTCTTTTAATTTGTTTAGGATATTTACGTTTCGTGGGCTAGGGCTGAGTTAAGGGGACAAATGCATAAATTAAAGAATGAAGCTCTCCAACAACTAAATTGTACATATCATTTACATTAGAACAGGAATCAAAAAGATCAGACCGAGAAATCTGAGACAGTGCAAGACCTAAAGCATTAAAATCAGCTTAACGAAAGTTAAAAAAAGATGATCTAGGATTTTTGACTGGCATCAAACGACAATCGAATATAATTGAATCATGGTCACTATAAGAAAAAGGAATATCAACTTTTACGTTACAAATTTGATCAGATGCAAAGAGAAGATCTAGTATATCATTATCATGAGTATTTTCTGTTATTAACTGATGTAGGTAAACCAATACCCGAAAGTGTGTCGAAAAGAAGGGTATTAAGATTATCAGTAGGAAGCGAATTTATCCGCCAATTAATTTTTGGCAAATTAAAATCTCCTAAGATTACAAAAGGAAAAGGAACAGAACAAGCCCATTCAATACATCTATGTACATAAAATTTCTGTATAAGCTATAGGTCAAAATCAGGGAATCGGTAAACCAAAATAAATCTGATCTTTCTATCAGAATCAAAAATAAAAGCGGGTGGCGGATTAATCTGAATAGCATTAAAATAAGTTCTAAGAAATAAAGCTACACCCCCACCACGTTTACAGTTACGATCACAGCGGAAAATGCGATAATTTTAACCAGGGCACAAGAGTCCATCGGAAATATCAGTATGGAACCAACTTTCAGAAAAATAGAGCATCAAAACTTTCTTTATTCAGCAAAAGGTGTAAATTGCTAAGTTTGTTCAAAAGACTTCGAGCATTTGCATAAAAACAATGGAATTTTGAATAATCTTAGGGCGCGGATACCTAATGAGCGAGTCGCGGGCTATCTAAAATTTACATTTTATTTACTTTTAACACAATCAGCACGAAAATCAATGTAAAGTCCTTGTTCACCTCCAGATTTACGATCATTCAGCCCGGAAACCACTTCGCATTGGCGTTTTCATTGAAGAAAAGAAAGGTCAGGACGACATCGTAGACGGGAAGGTGGGCCTTTAGACTGGACGCGGACTGTCTTATTAATCAAAGAGATAAAGCGAAGCCTTGCCTGAATCGAAGTCAGGCAAACTTTGACAAATTGAACGCGATTTTCGTGAATAGGGCCATCACGAAAGACGCGAGAAACATCGGACGACACAAGATCATTACCATCAGAATGAGAGTCAATTAGAGATCTTACCTGATCAGTGTCGTCGACACTGTTCAATATAGGCAAATTAAATAAAACGGCATTGCACTATTTAGAATCTCTTTCAATCGCATCCATTTCTCATGGCAGATAATTCGTTTTTATCATAATCAGTAGAACAATTTCGTGAATGTTCAAGGCGATCAACTTTATTTTGTAAGTCAGCAAGCTGAGTAGCAAAATTATCTAAGCGTTGTTTGATTTGCAAATATTTTTTCACAATCGGTCTACAATGAAAACAATAGAAAGTGGAATGGGGCTTTGAGTGAGTTTCATAGTCGTCGTGATCGTCAACTTTTAAACAAGAAGTATGACCCCAGTGTTCACAAAAATCACATAATAAAGCAGTATCGTCATCAGTGATTAACTTGTAGCAAATAACACAATCGGAAGAATTTTCATTTGCAGCGTTAAGTACAGCAAAGCTAGACGTCCGCGATGGTGACCTGGAACGTAAGCTGGTATCGACATTTTTCGAAGCGCAATTTCTTTTACTCATGGTAGAAATCAAAGAAATACGTAGGCAGAATTACAATATTGATCAGATTAGTTAGAATAACGCATTGTGGCTCTTCAGCTCGATTAGTCGCCATCTCCTTGATAATTAAGGTAAAACTAATGAAGAAAAAAATGAAATTTTTATACATATTTGCTATTTTTAAGTCAAATCTGGGCTTCAAAGGTAAGAAATAAGATAGAAATAAAAACTCCGGTGCGAAGCGCCGGAAAATTTTGAGTTTAGTGGCTCAAAAGTGTGCCAAAAACGCATTTTGGCTGTTTTTTTAGTAGACTTCAAGAATTTCCTTTGGGTCTCTTGTTAAAAATTATAATATTTTTCATTTCCGGAACGCATAGGATGTGAATCTTTTGCAGACTTGTCTTGTCAAGCTAAGCAGCTCTAAAAAGGGTAGTGATTATTTGCAGTCAACTGCAATTAATTTAGCACATATAGAAATATTATTTACAGTCAAAAACCAGTGGCCTAAACTGAAAGTAAGTCCGGACACAGTGTTTGCAGTCTAGGACATTCGACTGCAAACAATATTGCATGGTGCGCAATATTATTTGCAGTCTAGGCCGCTGCTTTTTGACAGCAAAAATATTACACTGTGCGCAATATTATTATATACAGTGTCTGAACTTATTTGCAGTCTAGGCCATTGGTTCTTGACTGCAAATAATTACATTGTGTACTGTATTATTTGCAGTTGACTGCAAATAATTACTGCCTAAAAACGCAATCCGTACACAGCGCATGAATTTTCTGCATTTTCCAAATTTCTGTTGGCTTGAAATGTTTGAAAATAGGTCATCTTCTTTTAATGGCGACAAACGCTTTGTAGCCCTTTGTTGTCTTTAACTTAAATAACAGCCGTCACCTGCATATTTGCTTATTACGTCGCCTGCATATTTGCTTACGTATGATGTATCAAATTATTAGTCAAAAATCTTGTCTTGCTATGACAGATTTTGGCGTGCTTAATAACTACTCGCTGTACAAATCGCTTTAAGCTAGTTGTTCCTCTTGTTTGTTCTAATTTTCAAAAATTCGATTTTTTATAAGTATATCTCTGTTTAAAAGCACCTACCTGATTTTGTAGTTTCTTCCCCTGACTTAAATATATTCAAATCTAGATTAATTGATGTCGACTTATCCAAATTGGAGTAACTTAAGAA
>JAVLUZ010000706.1:0-41214 GCA_036768485.1 Mermis nigrescens
TCCTCCCCCAAAATTGTTTTTAGTTACAGTTTTGGCGATTTTACCCATCCTGAGCTGCCCATGATTTTCATGCTGCATACGAATGATAAAATTGCGGATTCTTAGTATTATTTTAAATATTTGACTAGATAATAATGCAAAAATAATAATGTTTTTGATAGAAGTGATAAATCCATAAAATTCACAGCAATGCGTCATAGAATTGACGCGATTTTAGATCTGTATGATTTAATTCTGTGTTAAACAACTAATACACTTAAATTAGAAAATAATCCAGAATTAAAACTAAAATTAAAGTAAAAATCTCAACCTGAAATTCTAAACAAATTTTGAATAATGAAAGCCGACCAGTTTTAAACGCGCCAATCAATCTGGAGTATCCAAATATGTAATAAACAAAGGTAAAAGCGCTATCACTTCATACCAAGAATTGTATTGAAATTATCTATAAAAATGATTAAAATGATTTAACATTTTTTGGATTATTAATGTAAAAATATGCTATATCGAAATTCCCATGGATTAAAAAGCATGATCCAGCAGGTGCCTACTGAAATCATCCCAGAATTTGTTTTCTTTAATTAAAATAACACTATAGTCTGTTCCATTTCAAGCGGCGCATTTTCGTTTTACAGTTTATTACTGTAATAGCATGTTTTATGGTTTGGGTTGTTGCGGCAGTTCATTATAGTCCCTTTCACGCTGAAGTTGGGGGCATAAGTTTTAAAAATCCTATCCGAAAAAAAGCTGACAGATTGCGATTATAATATTGATCTGATGCATATATACACAATTATCGTAATCCACCGGCTTTCTGTCGAAGAATATTCTTAAAATTAATGCCCAAAATTTATGTGAAACAGGCACGTAGCTCTGTATGGGAAATGAGGGGTCCCGGCGCGGACCCCCTCTCCCCAAAATACAGAAAAAAACTGGAAAAATAGGAGCTTTTAAACGTTATTTTGTGCTATTTTTTGGTCTTTTCGGACCCCGGACCCCCAAAATTTAGTGTTTGGTCCCCACAAAATAGGACGGCCAGCTAGTACGTGCCTGATGTGAAACAGACTATAGATGTATCAAATTTTAAGCAAAGCATATTGCAGCAGTGAGGAGACTTTAAAGCAACTGGGCCGCTACAAGAGCATAATTGAAGAAGCCATTTGGCAAGTGAAAAAGCTAGCCACAGTACCGACTTTAGTGAAAATGGTCGTTTGGAATGGATAGTAACACGTATCTGCGCTGCGCCTTTTTTCTTTGATGTTATGTACAATATCTTCACTATGTAATGTAACTACAGTCCGTTTCATTTATCCTAGAGCTTTTTCAATAAATCTTTTCAGAGGCTACAGTAATTCCATCTTTCTTATTTGCAGTAGCTCGCTTTAGAGAGTTGTGATATAGGCTAGCAAGGAAGAGGTTTTTCAATAAAATTCTTCATGGCATAAGCAATTTAATCGCGTTCTAGCAGACTATGCAACTTGCAAATGAAAGTGGCACATTCAGCTTATCTCGATTTGGAGGTTGGCTTATGCATCGTCATAAAAAAAGGCATCGTCTTCGTCGACGATGGACACATCATCGTCTCGTTGACAATGGGACGAAGGAAACAAAGCCACGAATCGTCCTCATCTTCGTCGATGATTGCTTTTGGGACGGCGTCGATAACGTCCCAAAAATATTTTTAAATAGTTTTTTCTTTCAAAAACAATCCGTTTTAATAGGCTTCTTTTTCTAGTTTTAATCAAAATCTGAATTTTGTTGGTATCTGCTCCTGAAGCGTAGCCAGGATTTTGGTTCGGGGGCATAGACAAACATTTTTTAAGACTGCTTTTGCATTGAATGCCAGTAAGGTTATGTACAGTAAAACTGAGTTCGTCAACCTTTAGTAGTGTAGCCTAGCTAATTTATGGGTTTCTAACAATCAAAAATCCAAAAAAAGTGTAAAGCGGCGCGAAGTGCTGAAAAAGTTTTGGGACTTTCACCAAATTTTCGTGTAGAATTTACGGCCTCTCTATTGACTAAACAGTTCGGAAATTATAAAGAGTGGCGCAAAGTGCCAAGAAATTTAATCATTTTTTACCGCTCTTAACATTTAGTAGTTCTATGAATACTAATAGTCTGACGAGACAGAAAATTATCAAAATTTTGTACAAAACAATTTTGACAGTTCAAGCTTCTTACAAGAAAATTGCGAATTACTTACTTTGTCTGAAGATATTTTGAGTGGTTCGAGGCTTTTAAAACACAATGCTGGGGCTTTGCAAAAAGAAGGAGCAGTAACTGGCGGCGCTATGCGCCAGAAAGAATTTTGACGTTTGCACTCTAAAATTAATGCCGGCGCGAAGCACCGGAAATTTTTAAAAATTCTCGCCCCTTTTACCTGGCTTGTTCTCCCTAAAATCTTCTTGCACATGTACAACGAGATTTCGCGGCTGCGGGGGGTCGGGGTGGCGCGCTCAGCGTTCCCTGCGGGTTCGGGCGGATTTCCGAAAAATTTTGCAAAAAAAGACATTTTAATGTTGAATGGCTAACGTTAAAATTTTCGCAGAATCGGCCGAATCCCGGTTCTGAATCAAGCCCAAAAACACTTAAAATTGAGGAACTCCTACATTGCGCAAAATCTCTGAACTGAAATGTGTTTTTCGACTTCTGCTTATTACGTAGCGCAGCGGCGGGTCGCTGTCAATATGATATAAGAAAAATGTATCAATGAAAATTTTGTTCTTACCGTTTTTTCAGGCCCATTTGTTGTCTTCTTATTAAAAAGATGCAGTTCAGAAAACAGGAAATGCGCAAAAAACATAAGAAAAGTTCGGCCTTTCCTTTCATTTAAAATAGAATTAGCATGTGTCCTTGTAAGAAAGACAAACAAAGCAGAGAAATTGACAAACTTGTACACGGTATTGGTGTAGTATGTCTCCACCTTGCCAAAAATGCATCCACCTAAGTGTAGCATGTCTCCACCTCACCTGAATTATTTTTTTATGGATAGGACGACATCCAGCTTCCTTGGTGCGTCCCCATCTCGATCACATTTTTTTGTTTATTTGTATTTTGTTGTTGTTTTTTTTCTGTTTTTTTGTTTTTTTGTTTTTATCTCTAAAAAAATTATATCGTTAATTATGAAAAAAATTTATATCGTTAATTATTGCGAGATAAGTTCAAGAGAAAAAGAATTAAATAAGGGTAAACTGTCTTGCTATTTCGGCGATGATATCGTTGAAAGGCGTCTGGATATGCTGCTTCTTGTACCAATATTGTGCTAAATGCCCTCAAGCAAAATGAGCGACGTGCCTCGCATTTTTCTAACAATTTAGCTTTTACTGCAGGAAAACCCCAGTTAGCTTCAATGCTTTGCAGGTCTACAGGACGATAGCATTTGGCAAGCTCTGTTTAGCAGCTCATTAGACCCAAGACCGAAGTTGTTTAGAAAAATGCGAGGCACGTGCTTTGATTCCAGGGCATTTAGCACAATATTGGTACAACATCGCATCATCGACATCATCGCCGAAGTCGCTTGACAGTTCCCCTTATTTGGTTCTTTTTCTTGAACTTATCTCTGAATAATTAATTATATTTTAATGTTAAAAGAAAAAAACAAAAAAACCAAAAAACAGAAAAAACAAAAACATTAAAAATAAAAACAAAAAACACAAAAAAAAATTTTATCGAGATGGGGACACACCAAGGAAGCTGGATGTCTTCCTATCCATAAAATTAATTTAGGTGAGGTGGAGACATGCCCCACTAGTGGATGCATTTTTGGAAGGTGGGGACTTATACGTACTTCACCAATACCCACCATTATGCTCAACAAGCATGCGCAGTTTCATTTAACGAACAAATAGTGCATTAAATTACTAAAGTGATATGAAGTGTTTGATTATTTTAGCTGATTCAAGCTTTTAATTTATTGGATCTATATATCAATAAATAATAATGACTCGGCGCGAAGCGCGGAAAAATTTGACGTTTTTATCCTTTTGAACTCAGTTTTCTGGACACATTATTGCAACAGAAAAATCAACATAATATTACTGAAAAATTTCGGGGTGGGTTGTGCCCTCAATTTCTTACCTGGCTACGCCTATGATCTGCTCTAATACTATAATTGTTCTTGGAACTCAAATCAACCCTAACCGACCGACTCGCCCCTGCGGCTTGACATGCTGTGTCCATACATGTCAGCAGCCAAATTCTGAGAGGGTCAAAACCACACCTGGGCGTGGGGGGTTCGGGGGTATGCACCCCCATAAACCAAAATACCCCCAGAAATCAAAATACCAATCCCAGAATTCAATTTTTTGGAAATTTTTCGTTTTTTCGCAATTTTTTGATGCCAATGGATAGTGCTTGATGAGAAACGTCGAAAAATGGTGTTTTTTTTATCGCCATACCACCATTTTAAGGCCATTTTTGACCTTCAAAAAATCTTTTAACCCCCCTAGAATTTTCTTGCTGCCACGTATGGTCAAAACCGACAAAAATCGCAAAAAAATGCCAAAAAATTCAATTCTGGTAGAGTTATCGATTTTTGCATGTGGTTTTTCAGATTCTGGGAGTGTAAACGCCCTCAAACCTCTCCACGCTCATGTGTGCTACTATGCTGCCCTGCCATATCATTCTTTTTGCGTGAATATATCATGGAAATGCGAGCGATTTTTATATTTGTTAAACGTTTTACAGTTGCAAAAAATATTCGCAAACAATGAGAAAAAATTAACTTTATAAGAAATCGAGATCCATTTAAAAAATGTTTAACTAGCGCTTGTTCCTAAGGCTGTGTCCATTCTTGTTCAAAACAGCCTGCCTGGCTCATTAAACGCTCATATAGAGCCGATGTTGCAGGCAACGCTAATTTTGACGTAGCTATTGCTCGGACAAACAACTTTTCTTGCTTTTCAAGCGAATAGATCGAAGACATTTTCAGTTGAACTCTGCCAGCCTAAAAAAGGAAAACAATTAAAACATTACATAATTAGCAACTTTGAAGTCATACTCGTATACGAGCATAAGGTGCGATTTCTCCACTGATTGACCGCCTTATCCCTCAAAATTCACACTTTTCAGTGGCAAACCCTTCACGTTAGAGATTGATTTTTCGACGTTTTACACCGTCTCTTTTATTCAAAATATTTTTTGATGCAATATACTTTACCAATAAATTCGAAATTTTCCACATTTTCTGCGCGAAAAAGCGGAAACCTGGCGCGGAGCACTGGAAAATTTGCGAAATTTAAGCGGAAGGACGTTCATGAGCTTGATTTACTGTTTGATTTCCTGCTTTGTAGCACATGACGCGGAACGCCCAACATTTTAAAAGTTATGCCTGAAAACAGACGAAATCTATGCTGAAATAGCTATTTCTGCTCTTGAAATTGTATTGAAACCAATTCCATGAAAAGATTGGCTTTCAGGTCGTTCACAGATATTAATCAATTTCTAGCACTTTTTGAAAACAATTTTTTCTCGTTTTTCATTAGTTTTTCGCCTTTATTTTGCCTCATTTTTTCTTTAAAACTTCCTATTTATCCATTCTGGGGTCTAGCGAACCCCACAACCAAGAACATGGGCACGGGAGTTTACACAGCCCCCACTCTCTGAAATCCCCTCAAATCGATAAACGTCCATAATTGAATTTTTGGTGCTATTTTTGACAATTATGCACCATCTAATCCCATCCCCCAGAATTTGGCCCCGTAAACCTCAACTTGCATGTCAAAATGTAGCCCTGGGGGAGCAATCAAGCATCGGATTCTAATTATACGCATATGTTATGCTGGTGGGGTTTGAATTGGTTTTGTTAATTGTCAAACATTTGGGATTGGATTGAGGCTGACCATCGCAGGCAAGACAAAAAAGGCCAAGGAAGAAAAAATTGTTATGGACAATAATACTCCATGTATTTAGCTTTATCTATTATCGATGTTAAAAAATTACAAAAAAAATTCAAAATATCGAACTCTGTGGATTTTAAGCTTCTGGAGGTCCGACAAAAGCCTCCTGGATTGTGATTGCTGTGTGGGGCGTGTTGTGGGGGCGAGTTGTGCGTGGGCGAGTTGGGGGGAGGGGGAGTTGTGTGGGAGGGGGCGAGTTGTGTGGAGGGGCAAGTTGTAAGGGGAGGGACGAATTGTGTGTGGGCGAGTTGTGTGGGGGCTAGTTGTGTGGTTGGGGGAAAGTTGCGTGGGGGCGAGTTGTGGGGGAGGGGGGGGAGTGGTGTGGGGGGCGAATTATCCGCAATTCTTCGTCAACAGACCGTACGACGGTGATTGCTCTTGACCATTAAACCATAGAAAATTCAGAGTGTTGAACGAAATTTCGCACAATTGTAAAAGTAGTAACTGCGACCGAGACTCGAACCAGGGACCACGGTTGACCGGACCGCTGCTCTTACCAACTGAGCTATCACAGACAAATTCGAAAGTGGTGAACAATGTATTTGGATGGAACGTTGGAAAAGTTGGAAACGCTCGAAAGAATATTTCTAAAGATCTTTTCAAAGTCGAATATTCAGCACATGGGCGTTGGGATCTAAAAAGAAAATACAGTTCAATAGATCTTATTGACAAGAAGTGAAATCCTAATTTTAATAATTTCAAATTGATCCTGTGATATTTTGCTTGGATTCTACAAATGAAAATCAGTAATATCAAAATACCTCAATTCCATTTTCAATAAATATTCTTGAGACAGAAAAACTAAAGCTTATTAAAAAATAATCCGTACATCTTATACTTAAATGCAGTGGCGGATCCAGGATTTTCTCAAGGAGGCGGTACCCCTAAGGAGGGTGGAACCCTGACTTGGGCAGAAAAATTAGCCATTTAACCCGAAAATCGCTAAAAATCCGTTCAAAAATCGCTAATTTTGCGCACTATTTTGGGCCCCCGTCCCTGAATACGCTCTGCTTAAATGTGAAATTCTAAAGATTTCAGAGTCATTTTTCAAGTGTTTTTAGTTTGATCGTGATTTTTATGTGAATAGGGAGTTCAATACGTCGGAAAAAGATTGTTTTTGCCTCCAATAAATTTTTAAACACTTTTTTGACTTTTAGAAATTTTCGCTCCCTCTTCCCATAATTTAGGCGGTTTTCGACAGAATATAGTCCAAGAACTCCCCAGATAAAGAACATGCATCAATACATATGTTTATTCGAATAAAAATATTTTAATTAGTATCATAGATGAAAATTATAGACAAACAGGAAAATCGTTTAATTGCTCTCAAAAATTTCCTAAAACTAAGAAATTTCTTTAAAAAGTATCCCTTCGCTAGAAATATGTAAATACGAGTATTCAATTGAGAAAAAATCAATTTTGAGCGCGCAAAGAATTTTTTTCAGATTGATATTGACTGTAATGTATGCAATGCTTGTCAAACTTTAATAAATTGCAAGGATCTGGAGTTCGCTATTTGTCGTAAACGTAATTGAAAATGCTGCATTGTCGTTTTCATTCCACGTGTCATCCTAGGTAAACATGTAAAATTTAGATATTTATCTATGTACGTATTTACGTATCAGCACCTTTGATGACTCAAAATAGTAGGTGGTATGCTTATAAATAGTCAGAAAAAGGCGCATTTTTGCTTTGCCGTTCTCCGAAAAAAACAACTTCCTATTAAAAAAGAACAGAAACGTCAGCAGTTGCATCATCCATGCCGTGCTTTAATTTCCTTATCCGGCATCACGTGCCTTCGACGTATTATAATCCGGCCATTACCACTCTCCCACGCTGCACCGTAAAGAATAAAGAGCACGTATTGGAATTTAATATTGGTTCAATTGATCCTATGACTGCATTGGAGCAATATTCGGAGAAAAGGCGAATTTTAATTGCTTAAAATGATTTTAGATTTTATTGCCGTCACGCTCAGGTATGTACGTACATAAGCTTGATTTCTAATCGGCTATACATCATACATATGTAGTACTTATCGTTGGCATGACAAAAATTCTGAATTCAGGGATAGATATGATACATGAATACCTTTGACAAGGCGACTCTCGAAATTGAAGTTTTGGTGCTTTTTTTGCAATATGGCCCACCGGACTCTCAGACCCACCTATAGTCATATTCACCCAACTTCGGTCATTAATTTACGGCAATAAGCTGACAGATTGCGATTATAGCATTTAATCTGATATAAAAATATCGTATGTCGACGAAAATTCTTAGAATTTATACACGAGTGAAACGGACTATAGGTTAATATGTACATACCCCATTTTTGACATTCCTCCAAATTCATCACGGCAGAAAGATTGTGAGAAACTGAAATTTGTTTCCAAAAACCGGCTTTAGCGCGGATGTTCGAAATCAAGTGTAACTCTCTTCTATTATCTGTAAGTAAATATGTCTAAGTCTCATTCAGCGTTTTTTATTATTTTTATCATATTTACTTTTATAGTTGGTTGGCACATGTGTATGTTCATACATATAGGGCCTGTTTGACGCTTTGTCTTTAACATTGAAGACAATTGTGCATTGTAATTTTTTTCGGCACTTATAAAAAGATTTTTTTGAGCGATTTTCTCTTGTTTTCACATATTTATTCGCGGTCAAAAGCTATAATGTGCATATAGAGGAGGTAAAACGGGATATTTCTATAAAATGTGGTTCGATCAAATGGGAGAAAAGTCGTTTTTTTCGCCAAATTATGTGACAGATTTCAATAAAGAACCTTTTGGGGTCATTTAAAATGCCTATGTATAGTCTGTTCCATGCCAAATGGCCCTTTTTCCCTAAAATCTTATTACTGTATTACTTTTTCAGTGCACAAATGGCTTCTGCTTTTATGCTTCGTTAGCGAGTGGTTGCTTCAAACTCTTCTGATTGATGTGTGCTTCGCTTAACACGTGGCGCACCTATAAACAAACTGCTGCAACAACCTAAACCGCAAAATATTCTGCTACAGTAATTAAGCGTACAGCGAAAATAGATCGTTTAGAATGGAACAGAGTATAGCAGTGACGAATCCAGGATTTTCCTAAGGGGGCGAGACACCTTTAAGGAGGGGGCGGAACTCTGACTTGGGCGGAAAAATTAGCCGTTTTAACCCGAAAATCGTTCAAAAATCCTTAATTTTGCGCACTATTCTGGGCCGTTGGGGGGGGGGGGGTGGGCTGCCGCCCCCTAGATCCGCCTCTGGAGTATAGTAGGTACCTATACATGTACTTATGTATAATACACAAAATGTTACGTTTTAGTTAAAATGTAAAGCCCTCGAGTAAAAGGTGATGGGGATCAATTTTCATTCGCATGCAAGAAAAACGACTACAATAGTACATTTAATGAATGGTTATACTATTTCGCATGTTAAAATTTCCGTTGTTCTTGGTTCCATCTTAAACCGTTTTGTAATCGATTTTACAACCAAAGAAAAAGACGTGCATAATGCGGATAAAATTTGGGCACCAAGGAGATTCAAAAAGCTGTCTAGCTAGGGAAGTATAAACGAACTAATGGTTGACTGGCAAAAAATAAGTGAGGAAAAAATGTCGCTTTCATGGGGAGTTTGCAAATGAGTTTTTTAGCATAAAAAAGGCGGCTTCGAAATCGTGCCATTTGTTATGCAAATCGCAAATCAATTTCGAAAATTTTTATATTTATAAATCTGCATATTTGAGATTATTATCATCTTTAACAAATTCCATTATTTCATTGAAATGAGGTACCAAAAGTATTTTAATTTGAAATATTTCTACTCTTCAATACATTCTGTTCAGTCGTTCTTCTCAAAACAATGTCATCACGACCGGGGTGAAGGAAAAGAAAAGTATTTCTGAGATAACCAAGGAAGGAGGAATGGACAAACAAATCCTTCCAATTAGAAAAGGCAATAACGATGGTTCGCAAAGAAGTTTTAGTTTGAAGGAAGCTCTCCGCCGTAGGATTCGTGTCTCAAATTACGATATTCAAGTCGTTATTCCGATATGATTGTTAGTTTGCGCTGATAGGTATTAATCGAGCTGGCTTGGCACGTTAGGTTTTTACTCAGTATGCTTGTCTTTAAACAAGCGAGGCAAATATATCGCTTTGCTAGCTTAGGTGTAGGTTATGTATGTACATACATACGTACATGTATATTCATTTATGTTACGCTTAGGAGGATTTTTTATGCTTTTTAATTTTTAATCTTTTCGGATTTTTTAAACAATATGTACTGGTTTAAATAAGTTGAAGATCTTCATAGTACGTATCAAAAATCCATTACGTACGCAATCAATGATTTTGAATTTTACATTTTCTTCAGTAAGTTATTCCAGTCGATTCGCACTTAGTTGCATGTAGTGTTATTTTGGTAGCCCAAAAATAATTAAAATATGATATTGGTATAGTTGACTTATTTTTAATATGATATAAATATGATATTCTGCTATTTTTCATTTAAAATATGATATATTTTTGATATTTGGTATATATTTAATATACTTTTGGTAGGTAAGTACCTATCGTGTAATTTCTGCAGCCATGTAAAAGTAGGTATCTATGTAAGCAAAATACAGGTAATTAAGACTCGTTTATTGTATTTCAAAGTCAAGCGACTAATGCAAGTAATCAATATTTTTCGAAGAAAAGCACAAGCATTACATTTCTAGACGCTGTTTAAACAAATTTCATATATTTATAAAACTTTCAAAATTTACGAGATTAAGTTACAAAATTACATAAATTACTTTCACTTTTCGTCAAATAACAAGATTTCGGAATAACGATCAGACATGTGCGTGGGGATGTGGGGTGTAGACCACCCAGAATAGAAAGATGGAAAATTTTGTAGGGAAAATGAGGCAAAATAAAGGCCAAAACCGGATGCAAATTAAAAATTTTCTTCAAAAGTGTTTCAAATTGACCAGAAACCGTGTAATATTGTGGTTTTAACGCTATATAAGCGCTTATGCAAGTTATTGAGGTCATTTTGGCCCAACAAGCTGAATTCTTGACCCCTACCACAAATCGCCCATGCTGTGCACCACAACTGAGCGTGGGGGGTTTAGGGAGTATGCAACCCCCCCCCGAGAAACCAAAATATCCCCCCAGAAATCAAAATACCCCCCAGAATTCAATTTTTGAAATTTTTTGTTTTTTTTCGCAATTTTTTGATGCCAATGGATAGTGCTCAATGAGAAACTTTGAAAAATGGTATTTTTTTGCCGTACCACTATTTTTAAGGTCATTTTTTCACCTTTAAAAAAATCTTGCACTCCCCTCAGAATGTTCTTGCTGCCCACGTATGCTGTGCACCTATGATCACTATTAGCGAATCACAACGGTAAACAATACAGGTGGCAAACAAGAATCGAGAAAACAAGTATAATTTGATGGGTCAATGTCATGTGTTGTGGTACATACTTACCGACCTAACTGAGATTTTGAAATCTCCCAGATCTACATAGGCCACCCTTAATGAGCTGAGCTTGCCGAAAGTTATGCATTTATCACTATCGACAGGATGTCATGTCACTCAATCATACTACACTGCGCTAATTGTATATATGTACACACGATTAACGCAGGTGTACACAAACCTTAACGGACTCTACAGTATACATATGTACGAGACGAGGTGGCTTGGTTCGGTATATGTACATACATAATTAAGTAGGTACCTATACTGCATGCATACTTAAGTATGTATTATGAAGATATGACCTGGAAAATACCTACTGCATCATGCTTCGAAATTTGCAGGTAAGGTATAGAGCGAAAGAAGGAAAAAGTGCTACCACTTTGTACCAAAATTATACCAAAATTATATCAAAAATATTTTCACATTTTCGGAGTTTTAATATGATAAGAATATGATATACCAAAATTCTCAGAATTAAAATATGATATTGGTAGTCCAACAAGTGCCTACCAAAAAATCATACACCAAAATTTGTTACGGTATATCAAAATAACACTAGTTGCATGCTGTGAGTAACACATTTTATTACAACCACTTGTTGCAGATAAGCCATAGAAATCAAAAACCTTCCCGTGACAGGCTCACAGAAATTTTTCGAAAAAATTCTACACGCTTGATTTATGGATAGAACTTGACGAGAAACGATAGTCTTCGCTTCTCGGATCTTCAAAAAATTTTGAAACATTAAAATTTTAACTTTACCAATTGCATACATACATACAGTAGTATTATGCATATCTGTACATACATATATTTGAATGTACAATATGTAATTTAGAAGCTGTTGACTAAAAGAGCAGATTTTCCAGAATTCCAGTGCCATTTTCCAATCAATAGTTCCTTCTTCGCTTTAATTATCCCAGCTTCAAAGAAGTATTAGAAACTCAGAAACAGAGATGAGCAGCAACCTAATTCTAGAGGATTGATTGGGACAAAATCGCGTAAAAGTGTCAGAATCTGATTTGAGTCTACATATCGTTTTTGCGGCGGGTTTCCGGATTTCAGAACCTAAAAAGTCTTGATGCGAGGTTATGTCCAATCACACAAGGCGATGAATTTTTGATGATATTTTTAATGATCTTGCCCCACCCACGAATTTGACTATATGCTTACGTACGGGACATGAATAAAGTGTGCTCTCAAGCAAAAAACATTGCACGCTGTTTGGTCAGAAAATATAAGGAATCATGCGCAGTTTGAAACTATTTACATATCACACATGGGCGTGAGGGGGTCTGGCTGGACCAGACATGCATAGTACAGTTTTGCACGCTGAGAACGAATTTGATACCTATTTTTGCAAAAATCAAAATCCATGAAGCTACAGCAAGCCAAAGTTTGGGTTTTGGTTTTGTTCCGACATTTTCACATGTTGTCACTTTTTATTTACTGCATCTTCAATCCTGAAAATATGCCAATGAAACTTTTGAGGACAAAACGCAGTTCACTTTTATATAAAAACATGTTAAAAATTTCAATACCATAGTCATATTTCGGTTTACATGAAAACTGAAATAGTTTGGTGAAAATTTTTAAAATTCGCACTAAAGCCCTCTAATCTAAGTCAATTTGAACGCCAGTCACAAAAGCTTTTTCGGTCACGCCGATGCATGTTTTTTAACTACATGTGGAAAATCGAGAAAGTACGATTTCGGATACTTTGCATTATTAATTTTGTAATGAGATAAGATAATTCAAATTATCTCGGGAGTTCTCAAAAACAATGGGACTTTCTGATTTTAACATATTTCTCATGTTAAACAAATACTAAAACACGTGCATAGATTTAGCTACAGTAAGCTAAAGTTTGGATTTTGTCCTTTTTGACATTTTTTCATGCATTTTTATGTACTGATTTTTCTATTTACAGACTTTGCTAATAAAAGTTTGCACTAAAAAATGATCGTTTGATTTTCTACAAAAATCTGTTAAAATTATTGACACATGAGCTATAGTTGGATTACACTGATGTAAACAAAATCCTTCAGCACAAGAAATTTGAAAAATGTCGGATAAGATCGCTTCTACTTTATCTATACTTTGCTTTTATAATCTTTAGCAGGAGATGAAACATTTCGTTGTAACTCTGAAGTTCCCAAAAACAATAATTTATGATAGAGTTTCAAAGATTTAAACATATTTTTCACGTTCTTGAGATCCTAAAAATAAAAATCAAGCCACGATAAGTTGAATTTTCGGCTTTTTTAAAACATTTTTCATGCTGATTTTTATAATTCTGATCCATGTATGCTTATAAAACGTCACAAAGTACAATAACGCTATGATCCTCTATCGAACCCATTCAAATCAACGACCCAAGTGAATATAATGATGTAGGATTTAAAAAATGTACTTAGTTGTCATGGATTTGAAATCTAGCACCAAAATCCTTTACTGTACGCCAACATCATTGGGACACAAAATTTTTGGCTTTTCTTATATACTATGTAAAATGTCGCTGCCAGCATAGGTGGGCAGCACCGAAATTTCCGGGCGGGGGGGTGAAAAAAATTCTGGGGGGGGGGGGCGAAAAAATTTTCAAAAGGTCAAATGGTCGTAAAAGCGGTCGTATGGCAAAAAAACACCATTTTCAGCGGCGTTTCTCATCAAGCTCTATCCCAATGGCATCAAAAAATTGCTAAAAAAAGCAAAAAAAAAATTTTCTGGAGGAGTCTTTTAGTGATTTCTAGAGAGTTTATTTCTAACTTCTGGGGGGGTGTATCCTGCCCCAAACTACCCCCTACGCCCATGTGTGGGTGCCGGGACATATATCACTGTGCTGCCATCGATGACACCTCGCAATAAGCTAGGGGACAAGACGCAAAGCTCGCGAGTGACGTCCACCGGAGTTCTGGGGTGCAATATACTATTCACAGGTCAAAAAATGACGCCAAAAAAAAATAGTGATCTCGCGCGCAGCAAGCTTTCCATTTTCAAGGTTTCTCATCGAGCACTATCCACTGGCATCAAAAAATTGCGATAAAACAAGAAAAAAATTTTAAAAGTTGAATTCTGGGCCGGAACTATTTTACTGGTTTTCTAGAGGGAAGAGTGCATACCCCCCACGCCCGAGGTGTGGTGCATACCCTGACCCCCATCGCCCAGAGTATGGGACAGAGACTGTTTGGTCAAGCGTAAAGCAATTATTTTGAATTAGGATATCTTGCATTCTTGTTTGAGTAAGAGTACCTATATGTACCACAACTCTTTTTGTATAACACTTCAATGAGCCTTTGACCGTGGCCATTCACATGGGAGTTTGAGGAGACTTTCCTTGCGATATAAAAATTAGAAAATTTGGCGGGTAAAATGAAAGGTCAGCGGAAATGGGAGTAAAATTGGTACCTCAAAGTGCTTTAAATTGACCTATGAGTAATGGCACGGATTTAATGCTAGTTCAGCATCACATACCAGCTTTGGGGTCACTGTGGCCAGAAAACCCAAGTGTTGACTGCAAGACACCGGCTGACCCCCAGCCCAGCTTCGGCTCCAAAATCGCTTCCCACTTACGAGCCTGCCTGGCCCTCCTCCACCATTTCTTAGACTTTTAAAAGCGTTATATATAGGTGTTCTCAGGTATCCGCTAGTGAAAATCTCTCTGTGTCACATGGGCAGGGAATGAGATTCTGGGGAGTTTGGGTGGTGTAAGCCGGCCAAGATTCCGAAAGCATGCTAAAATATCACATCATTTCGTCATAAACAGCAAAATTGTGTCATTTTCGAACGGCCTACTATAATAGAGTTAAACAACAATGCGATAAGATTATATGCATTTCGGAATCAGCAATCAAAGTGCTTTCGACAGTATGTACTTTTAAGTCCGTGCTACAGTAATAAGCTTACTGTAAGCCTTCAAAGATAAAGTGGTTGATGATCACTCAAAAAAGTACATATATCATACTTTTTGAGTTTGTTGGGCAAATCTCAGGAACTGCTGCTCCAGTTCGATGAAATAAAGTGTTTTGGACAGCCAAGTATTTTGCCGAAAATATAACATCTCTCATTACCGTGACTTATCACCTCTAAAAAATAGCGGAAATTAACTTAGGCTTTCATTTACTCTGTTTTGTAGGTAGAAAGATCGATCAGTGAGAAAGATAGCCATTGTGTTCTTTGAGACGGGCTTTCATTGGTGCAATGAACAACGGTCAACAACCAAGATCAGCTCTCGTTCCTTCCGGTTTGCTCCATACAAGTTATGTGTCGTGGCGGCTGAAGCCATATAGGAAGCATAAGAAAGATGTTTCTGTGCATTGAATGCAGCTCTCTTTCTGTTAGATTTGGATAAGTGTAAAAAACTTCAATATGGCTGCCATCTCAGTTACTGTAATGGAAAAGTGCGTTTTGAGACAAATTAGGCACATAATTTTTCTACTGCTTCAAGGATAGATTTGGCATTTTTTGTGAACAGATATGAAAATCGGATGCTTCTTTCTATATGAGATATGTTTTGGAGAAATGGCTTTTTAATGACCTTTTCTCTTGGCATATGGCAACTTAAATTCATGTTTACACTGAAAGCAATGTGGGGCACACCTGCGTGTGGGGGAAGGGGGTTAGGGGCATAACAGCACCAGAAACCAAAATACCCCAGAATTCGATTTTTAATTTGTTTTCTCGTTTTTTCGCAATTTTTGATGCCAATGGTTAGTGCTCGATGAGAAACGTTGAAAAATGTCGTGACGTTTTCGCCACAACACCATTTTTAAGGCCATTTTTTGACCGTTGAAAAAATCTAGCACCCCTGCTAGAACTTTTGGTGCCGTCAACCTATGGTGCTGAGTCTCGATTGAGGGGCCTACCGGATTTTTGGGGTCTAGACACCCTCGGACCCCTCCGTCTTACTCCTCCCAACCACGTCTACGTGTGGCCCGCTCATACTGACTAACATAAAAGCCATTTTATGCGAAATTTTGATGGTTTCTTGTGCTAAAACATTTGTTTACACTATTTGTGCAGACAATAATATTGTCATCGTGTCAATAATTTCAACAGATTTTTGTTGAAAATCAAAAAATCATGCTAAGTTTTATCAAAAGTTTATAGAATAGAAAAAACGATAAATAAGAAACATGAAAAAATGTCAAACATCTAAACTTCAGGTAACTTAGCGAGATCTATGCATTTTAATATTTGGTTTATCGATATCTAAAACATTGGTTTTAAAGAACTTCATAGATACTTAGAATTATTATAGCTTATTTCACATAACTTCGGGCATAAATTTCATAAAATGTTTCGTCGACAATAAGACCAGCAGGGTTACGATAATTATATATCATATCAATGCTATAACCGCAATCTGTCTGCTAATTGTCGGAGATAGTTCTAACAATTTGTGCACGAAGTTATCGCGAAACAACTCATACATTTCAGGGCTTAATAATGCAAAGTATCGAAAATCGCAATTTCAAAATATAGGTTCCATCTTAACGCTGTCAAGTAGCCTGGATCCCGAATTTTCTTAATTTTCTACAAGTAGTGCCAGGGTATGCTTAGGCATCTGTGACTTCTATGTGAGCCCGCTAAAATTGAACCGAGATCAGGTGAATTTATGTACAAATTTTTAAACTTTATGTGCTAAAACATATTGCTTACACTATAATGCATAAACCAAAACATCGCTATGGTGTTAAACATTTTAGCATAGTCTCGTAGTAAATTGAACGGTCTTTTATCTGGTTTCACGGGAATATTTAAAAATAAGAATCAGTAAATAAAAAGTGACAGCATGCGAAAATGTCAAAAAATGACAAAAAACTTAGTCTGGGTTACTGTAGCCTCACGAATTTTTGTTCTTGACAGAATTAAATATCGAATTCGTCCTCAGTATGCAATACTGTACTCATATATGTTTTTCAGTATAATAATTTTTGAATTGCTCAATCGAAGGTAGACTTTCTCAGAAATTGCGTTTTAAGAAAGGATTTTCACTGATAATTGGGTATTATAATGGCAGTTTATTTATTCTTTAACCAATTCTAAAAGAATTGTAGAGGATGAACGATTCCCCAAGATTTTGATTCAATGCATTCCGTTATTTAGAATGACAGCACTGGAAATGCACAAAAGGATTTCTTTCAATTACTCAGCCATAGTTGCTCGTTAAGATCATAGATAATTCAACATTTCGTGATTATGAGAATGATGTCCCATCTTCTATTAAGGTCCTTCAAACAACATATGCAATTTTATTTTACAATATAAATCAGGCAACAATCCAAGCAAGTATGCATCGACATGCGCCAACTCATATAAAATTAACAAAAAAATGATTTACAACTTGAGGAACCATTTAAGGAACAATGTTGTTCAATGGGATTAAAAATGCGTAGATTTCAAGAGAACAAGCCGATATAGTAGGTTATTGCATAGATAAGCATACATAAATTATAGGTAATGCGATAGCACGTGCCTATAATATACTTGGACCCCCTTAACTATGACTACCCCCTAAAACTATAACGGGACACTTCTGCATTGTGCAGTTTTTTAAAAGATAGATAATAAAAAAATTCCGATGCCGCCATTTCTTTATTTTTTAACACTTCAACCCAGAGTGCAAAGTTTTACAGTAACATTATAACATGAATTTTTAAATTTCGGCCGGTCACACAACTTTTCTAACTCAGTTGTACATTCTGTTTAACCTGGCTTTTTTATAAATGTAGACAATTGAGTAAGCTCAAAACACTCATATTTTTTAGAAATGACTTATTTCCAGAGTGACCGTGTGAAAAGTGTAAAGAATCTGAGGGTGAGAGATACATTTCAGCCTGTATTTTGTCTGCCAACAACTCCGATTATGAGCATAGGTGGGCAGCATCAAAATTCTGGGATTGCACGATTTTTTAAAGGTCAAAAAATGGTCTTCAAAAGGTGGTATATGCATAGGAGGGCGGCACCTAAATTTTGGGGGTGCAAGACTTTTCAGAGGTCAAAAAATGGCCTTAAAAATGGTGGTATGGCGAAAAAACACAATTTTTCAACGTTTCTCAATTAAGCACTACTCATAAGTATCAAAAAATTGCAAAAAAAACAAAAAATTTCAAAAATTGAATTCCGGGGGAGGAAATATATTGGTTTCTGGGGGTATTTGACCTTCTGGAAGGTTGCATACCACCATGCACACGTGTGGTGATAAACTTCCAAAAATTTGCTTAAACAGAAATGTACAACGACTCAAGGGCTACTTTCGACTTACACAGCAAACATTTGTACACTCAATACGATGTTAGATCTAGGAAGGGCAACATGCTGCAGCAAACCGCGTTCAAAAAAACACAATATGGAGTTATCAATGGGGTGTAAAGTTCGAAATTAGGGGTGTAAAATATGCGAACACGTTTTTTCCCGCTATTTGAGTTAGTGAATATCTCAAATATTTTGCAAAAACAGAAGTTATCCGCATACAGATATACTTCGATTCAAAGGCTACAAACTGGCCCGAGCCGGAATTTCATTACACTCAATGGGGAAATAGGTTCAGATTTTTCACGTTTACAATGTGATAGATAGCGGAAAAATACGTTTTTCTTCGTTTTCTTTCGCCAATTTCTCCATTTTAGAAGTCGGGGTAGGCCGAATAGGATAAAAAAGAAGTACTTTCTAAGGAATACACGTCACAGAAAATTGCTTTTATTTGCATTATTATTTAGCTTTTTTGGGAAGTGCAAAGTCAAAAATTGGGGTATGTTAAACATGTTTCTGTCTTGCTTTCTCCTACCAACTTCTCCAGTTATGAGTCTGGACATGATCGTAAATCGAAAAATGTACCAGAAATCAAACGTTATACGCCAGTTGGGAGCATTTGTTTACACTCAACAGTGGTGAAAGTGGTTTACATCTAATATTTATTTGTCTTCAGGCCATTACGGAGGCTAAATTTTTTCATAACTGTTGATCGTAATATCAGAATTACGAATTTAACTAAAATCGTCTTTACACTATGTGGTTGCGTAAAGTTTACACATGTAGAATTAAATTTAGTTTTAGAGCCTTGCAGAAGCTTATTTTTTCAAAATGTTCCACATAACGCCAGAATTACGAATCTGGCTGTTAGTTTTCTTACTCACAGTAGTTGTGTGAAGTTTGCACTATTCATTTATTGTAATGTGTAGTTTACACTACAAATTTATTTTACATCCAGAGCGTTGCAAAACGAGATTATTTTAAAATGTTCCATTAGGTTAGAATTAAAAAATCTGAATGTAATTTTCCTTACACCCAGTATTTATGTAACGTTTACACTAAAAGTTAAACTTAGTTTCAGAGCATTGCAGAAGCTAAATTTTTTAAAAATGTTCCATATGTCAAAATTACGAATCTGAGCGTAAGTGTTCTTTACACTTAATATTTGCATAAAGTTTATACTGAAAACCTTCGATCTCTTTAAATAAGGTGAAGTTGTATTATGTAAAAAGACAATGCAGACCTTTAGAACAATACTGTTCCCGCGTTCTTAAACTACTGTCATTATTGTGGCATGTTACCGTATGTATTTACTGACTGATTTACTCACATTATGCTAACTAAAAGTAGGTTACTAGCAAATAAAAATGCTCCGATACTTGGAATTGTAGATTATTGAGGATGCAAAAGGAGGGAACTAGGAAAAAGCTACCTATGTATACGCCTAAACTTGCAAAATCTGCTAAAATAATAGAAAGTCAACAATAAGATTGAAGAAAGATAATAGAAGAAAAAAATAAATAAAAGATAAATAAATGAGGCATGCTGTTAGTATAAAAGAAACAAAAAGGTGCGAGAAATAGTATACATGTGCATACATAAAAAAAGTGCATAAAATTATATTATGAGAAATTATGGGTTTTACGAGGTGCTAGAGTCTAAGTGGAACGAGAAGTAAGCAGGAATTTATACAGAAAAATACACAAAGAAACATGAAAAATCATATAAGCAGATTAGGTCATCAGAGAAGAACTAGGTTGCTACAGTTTTGTGCCTTTAAATCTCTGACTGTTCCCGACAAGCTAGTGGCACCAGTCTAGGCGGCTAGGCTGCCTCTCAAACGCAACAAACAACAACCAAAAGGAGATGCAAAGAAAGATGCGAAAAGTTTAGAAAATCTAGTCAATGTGCCCTTTCTTTGGTATTTTCGGGTTAATGCTGCACATTGACAAAAAACTAGGCGAACTGGTATAAAGGGGGGAGAAAAAAATTGGTACTCATAGTAGTAAAGCCGGACCCTTGAGAGTCTCCATGCTTAAGCATAGCACACGCTTAAGCATAGAGACTCTGAAATTGTAGGTGCTAAGCGCCTACAATGGGGCCTTAATAAACAATAAAACATGCTACATGCTTCTAAGTAAAGGCATGAAGCACCAAATTTAGGGCTGTATTACTACACATTAAAGCACACTACACGTTAGAGTATAGGCACAAAGCACTGAGCTCAGCCTGTTCTATTTTTACATCAAGAATCGCACTACTTCATCTAGAGATAAAACATCAAACCTAAGGGTTAGGCGCAAAAAGAAGAGAGCTAAAATAGCTGACAGTTCATTGAGCGTGTAAGTGTCCACCTCACTTATTTACATATCAGTAGCTATACATATGACACTGTCCCCAATGTTATAACATATACAGTGTTATAGCATAGAGGCCAGGAGTCCGCCCCCTCCTGTGTTATAACTTACATAGTGTTCAAGGATAGGAGGCCAGTTCCACCCATAGTCGGCCCTTATGCTGTAGCATGTGCAGCGTTACAGCATGGGGAAGGCAGACTGGTGTAAACTGAGTGTTTAGTAGGGGTACCCTACCTAATTTTTCGAGTTAATGGTAAAAAAGTATAAATATGGATTTTTTATTTGCAGAGAGTGTAAACCAGTAAGGTGTGAATGATGCAATCCTATTCATATTTTGTCAATTAGCGTGTTGGCATGGCAGGAATTCAGCCACTTTGTCCAGCGCATATACATCATTTTACCTAACCTATGTTGTCTTAAAAACTCATATTCATAAAAAAATACAACCATTTTAAAACACCCACTTTACAACATTAGTGCTGCTTCCTATGCTTTGAATAATTGTTCTTATTTTACATTAGCCCACTCATTAAACACAAGCACAATGCCACCAACCACTTCCTTTAATATGGTGGCCCTTAAAAGGGCTGTTGGGTTTAGGTAATGAAATAAAACTAATTGGCGAGCCACTGTCAATTGATTTGCTCAAGCCGTTATCTGTGGATATATCATTAGGATGACATATCCATTGTCATTGTTAGACTCAGCCAGCACAATTTTCATCATCTGGCACTGCAGGCTGGAAATGTTGCTCCTACTGATTGTTTCAAAGAACATGTGGATGACAATCCGCTACTTTGCCCCATTGCGATTGATCTTGTCTCCAACATGTCCATAGTCCATTGTATGTTGGACCTGACTGACCAACTCGTAGCACGGCACCGTGACATAGGACATCAAAAATGGATTCTCTTCCTCCAGCACGTCCCAAACTCTTCTTTCGACATGCTTGGCCATGTGGCCATAGTAGGCATTCTTCATCAACTCGATTGGGCGCTCCATTTGACTGCTGTGGTACTTTCCACAAGTACCATCCATTGTTTTCGAACAAATAGGCACACAAACACACATGGGCATAAGTGCAGGGAGTTTTATATAAAATTTGTACTACTGAAAATTTGTACCGCTAAAGATTATACTGCTGAAAATTTTTACTGCTGAAAATGTGCGATTTGCTTGGAAAATTTGTACTGCTGAAAAGTTTATACCACTAAAAACTTGTACCACTGGAAATCCATACTTATGAACTTATCTTATAAATATAGATGACATTAGTGTTGAGATTCATTTGTCTAATTTAAGGGTTGGTTGTGTGTGGTCAATTATGTCTGTCTTGTGTTTTTAAATATGAACTTTTAGTGCCTAATTTGTCAAGCTTTATTTTTCAGAATGGCATAGAGGCTATGGAATTTTGTATAGAGAAAGTAGGAGTAGAATTCAATTATTACACTTCAATAAAACGCGTTTCTGTAATAATACTCAAATGCTTTGTGAAATCAGTGAAACTGTCCAAAAGAATAGCAAATGTTTTAGGATTTGAAGAAACAGTACTAAAAGATACAGGATGGTCGGATAAGGAGCCGGACGTGGTGGGGGTGGTCTTGAAAGCTTGTACATCTATGCAAATATTTTAGAACCCCAGATCGTAGGAGACGTTTCAGCCCCTATTTTGCGCACCATAAACGTGGAAGGAACATACCCTAACATCATTGACATAATTTATGATTTTCCTCACTACATGCCCATCCCCGTAAAAGATATTTCTAGCATAGAAATAAACATAAAAGACGATTTTGATCTATTAATACCGTTTCTTTCTGGAAAAGTGATTGTCAAGCTTCATTTTAGAAAAATTAAACCTTCATATTTTTAGATATAAATAGTCATGTCTAGTAAAATTTCATCATCTTTAATCATGGTTACGATTTGAAATGTTGTTTCTACAGCTCGAGTCTCTTCAAAGCTTTTCACTCTGTATAAAATTGAGAGAACTTGTGATCGAGTGGAATTCGACCACACAGGATTCAATGTGGCAATCATTTGAATAAACAAACCAAAAGCAACGGGTCTCTTGTTCAGCTCGGGAAAATTAGTATGCAGGTGCTAAAAGCGTTGAACAAAATAAAATTCTGAACGAAAAAAGTTGCAAAATGTTGGAGAAAAGTGAATACGAGCTAAAACTGACTGAACATAAAATTCACAATATTGTGGGTTTGGGAAATTTAGGCGCAAATATAAATTTATGCGCTCTCACTCAAGCACACAGAAAGTTTGAGTATGAACAAGAACTGTCCCTGGTTTGAAAATACGATTTCCGGATGGCCCACCCTCTGCCCTTATTTTTACAATGGGAAAAATTGTTATAACAGGTGCGAGAAATGAAGCACAACTGAAACGAATTCAAAAACGCATAATGTGTTTGACTGATACATTCAAAATAGTTTGATCAAAAACTAAATTGTATGCAGGGCTGCATGCATACAGAGGTCAACACTGTAGCATTTCAACTCCATGCAGCTATACTATACACCTGTATAGAATTGAGAAAAAGATGGTACTGCAAGCGCATTTTGACCTGTATATTTATGTTTTGGAGCTGATAAGTAACTTAGGAGCAACAAATTTTATCCGCATTACCTGTATGGAAGCCAATCAAGTATTCTATTTTTGAGTAGGGTTCAGTGAGCTGCGCACTTATTAAGCAAAAATGTAGCAGTGCATGTTTTTTTGCTAGAAATAAATAAACAATTAATTACAAGGTCCGAATTTGACAGTATAGTATAATTTTTGTGCAGGTCCTTTGCACTGGACCCAACCTTACTAAAAGAAGATGACTCATATAATGAGCTAGATAATAAATAATAAGTGAAAACAATATTCAGCAAAAATTTATTCTAAAAATGCTGGACATAGACATGATTGCATGCATAATAAGCACAAAAGGTAGCACTCTGCATTTTAGCCCATGTGGTGATGTTTAAGGCAAGAAATAAGTAATTTCTAATCATTGAAAATTAATAACCTTGATATTGCCAAAACATCTAGTTTTGAGTAGGGTTCAGTGAGCTGCGCCCTTATTGAGCAAAATGCAGAAGTGCACGTTTTATGCTAACAGATGATAAATATCACAACCATTCAAATTTTGTATGGTGATTTTATGCTCAGCGCGGTAATAATTAGCAACTCATTTAGTCTAAATGTTTGTTGAAACATTAAAGTTAACAAATTTACACCGCGTGGAAAAATGGTTTGATGGAAAATTGTGAATGAAAATATTTTCAAAATACTGCAGAAAAGTGGATACAAGTTAAAACTAACTGAACACAAAATTCACAATATTGTGGGCTCTGGAAATTTAGGCGCAAAATATTAATTTACGTTCTCTTGCTCAAACGCATAGAAAATTTGTTGAATACGTGCAAGAATTATTCCCCAGTTTGAGAATACGATTTCCAGATGGCCCACCCTCTGCCCTTATTTTTACAATGGGAAAAATTGTTATAACAGGCACAAGAAATGAAGCACAACTGAAACGATTTCAAAAACAGCGTAATGTGTTTGACTGATGCATTCAAAATATTTTGAGCACAAAGTTAATGTTTATTCAAGATATGTCCTCCAAAAAAACGTACTATACGCTAAACATTAACAACATTCTATGTGATGCCTGGATATATTTTTCAACAGAGTAAGGTGGACATTGGTCAACCGAAAAAGATGGCGGGTCAAGCGCATTTTAGCCCATAATAATTATGTTGTAGGGGACAGATAATACAATTGATCGTGTATTCAGTCCAATCAAGACCTGTGGCTTTTAATCCTACTAATAGCTCAATTTTTGTAAGGTTCATTACCAATGATGGACCCTAATTTAGCTTTAAAAAAGGCACCAGGCATCCCATAGAATTTAATCGGAGACAAAATAGGCTTCACATGCATTCAAATTTTGTAATGTTATTTTATTGTCCGTGTGATGATGGGTCGCAACGCAACCCATTTAGGCTTTGCGGTGAGCTTAGCCTTAAGCGTGAATAAAATTCATGCCACGCATGAAAAACGAAGTGAAAAATTGGTGGAATTCGGCCGGATGCACAAAGCCCAAAAATTGAGCATCAAAACATATAGTACATGACGCTAAACACGAAATGAGAATGCTAAAGGCTTGACTTAAACATGTGCAAAGTTGTGCGGCAAATTGCCTTCGCTCCAATTAGCGAAGTCAAAACATACATTGGTGTAACAAATATTAATTTGATAATTTACAAAATATAGTTTTGTGCATGCATCCGTAAAAGGGTTTTCCTTTTATTTATTCATTATCAATTATACCCTTCTTATTCCACTTTGTATCCTTCGTAAAATACTATAGAGCCGAGAATGTAGTTTCATCATGTCATCATCAGCTTGAAATAATAGTTTTTATAAGTGGGTTGACCACGTACAACTTCATCCTACTCGGACGTCTTCAAACAATCTCTAGCAATAATATAAGAAGCAGCTTAGTGAATAGTCACGTGATCTTACTTTTGTTCGTATTCACCTGATTCATTTATTACTATTTAATCTCATGCTCACATCAAAAGTTGCATTCGTTACATTTGTTAAGTTGGCTTTGGTGCTGTCAGTTGTGTTTGCCTATCTTAATAATAATATTAGCTACCAGTAATCCAATACACGTTAGAGCAGTCTTACATTTGGCGAGCGCGCCAGGAGAAAAGGAAGTATCAGAAAGCATGGTGGAAAATTCACTAAAATTTATCAACACTTCGTCCAGAGATTGATTAACGTAATTCTTATAGGCGAAGCATTCGTCAAGAAAGGTCTGCAACATGCCACGAGAAAGGTAAACGGACTCAGTGGCGATTGGCGCAATCGTACAATCATCGAACGACATTAAGAGTGGTTCAAACAAAGGCGCATCAGGCAACGCGTGAACATTCATGGCACGCCACACACACGGCTCAATCTGCTGTACATGATCAGAAGACACAACCGTAACGGACGCATGGCATCCAAACAATTTGTGAAAAGCAGCCGCAAATACAGTGGGGGAAATTGATCCGAGTTGACGGTAAGCAATGTAATAAAAACCGGCAGCAACTATGTGACGCATTGATCACAACACGCTGTACATGGTGCGCGTGCCATTAAACGGGCGCACAATGTTGCAAGTTGCAACGTCTCCAAGATAACGTCATGTCGTTGTTAGCGTCGACGTTGATCCATGACACGTCACTCACGGGAATTTGCGTAAACCGAGCGACGCGGGTGTCAAGCACAGGATTCATGATATCGCCGAGCAGCGCAGAATAACCTGCCTTCTTGACCCAGCAACGGTCCAAGATCTCAGACTGTGATGCGATCGAAAAGCGCGTCAAGTTGTCAATGCGTATCAACTTCAAAAGAGCATCGTCAACAACCGTTGTATAATACGTACAGCTCTTCTTATGCCACGTCAAAGCGACGAGAGCGTAACCACACATGGGCGTGGGGGGATCTGGGGGGGTCTGGACCCCCAGAAACCAAAAGACCCCCCAGAAATCAAAAGACCCCCCCAGAAATCAATTTTCGAAAATTTTTTTCGTTTTTTTCGCAATTTTTTGATGCCAATGGATAGTGCTTGGTGAGAAACGTCGAAAAATGTTGTTTTTATCGCCATATCACCATTTTTAAGGCCATTTTTGACCTTCAAAAAATCTTGGACCCCCCAGAATTTTCTTGCTGCCCACATATGAGCGTAACTGCGACGCAAATAAATTTCGTCCTGGACATAAGGACTAAGTCGCACAACGATGATGATATCGCTTTCTTTGCCTTGAAATTTGTGAACCGTCGAGACGCAAACGCCAAGCGTCTTCTTGACCGCATCTTTCTCCAACTGGGTAAAACATAGATACTGCGTGTCAACTTTTGGAACCGCAGCGATATTTGATATTCTAACAATGCGACAAGAATTGACAATGTTGGAAACCGTCGACAAACCGTGATCGATATTCAAAGGCGCATTGAATTTCACATAGTCGGCGTCAAAACGGTATGCGATATTGCAAGGAATGCGATATGAAACATAAAGAGTGCGCGTGATATTGATAAATTTCGAAAGTTTGTCATGAAGACAGTGAAAGGTGGGACAGCGGTTGACGTAGGGAAGCTGAAGTCTGTCGCCGTAAAGATGAACGCGTTTACATTTGGAATAATGCATGGCAACGAAAATGGCTCTGGGGTGGTGCATTAATGCCTCATCGATATAGAGATCGTCGGCCTCGACGCAATCAGGATTGATGAGAATCGAAGCAAGTGTGCAGTAGCATTTTTCCGCGTCTTTGCCTGCACGGTCTTTACATCGTCGAATAAAATCATCCCGTCCTTCGGTGGTGGACAAGGCGACAATACTAGTGGCCGGATCGTGTTGATGAACGATATCATAAGTCTTGCCACAGCCGGGTCCCGCTTGAATGAACTCGATATCCGATGGTATTGAAAACTTCGATTCAACAGACAACGCATCGATGTTGTTCGTGATATCGAGATCGGATGCGAAACAACAGTAATCGGCCACAAGGATAGGTTCCCACAATTCCATACATTTGTCAAATGGGTGCAACAATCTGGCGCTATAGCACTTTAAATACTTCGACCAAGCTGAGCGAGGTGTAAAACCAGCGAGGAAACTGCCGGTAACCTTATCAATAATACCAATAGTATTATCGGTTTTCTGAACGAAATTCAAAAGGTTGGGTAGTGTCGCAATCCATCGTCCAAATCGCGAAAAATTTGACATTTTGCTCTCATGAACAAATCGGAGTAGGGTCTTATATTTCGGTAATAGCTGAACAATGTCCAGCTTGTTTGGTTGGGGAAGGATTTGTGATAGGCTTAGGCGGAAGCGGCTTTTTATCAAGTGGAACCGCAACGTTGATCCGTAAATTAGGCATTAGAGAATTAAGGACGCGAGTTGATTTAACGGGTTTATTCATGGATGGATAAACGGGATCACCTGACCGAACAGCAGAATAAAGATTGGGACACAAGCAGTGGGGTAAAGATTATGGGGGGCGTAAACTGAATCTGGATTCTTGAAATTACGGATTACACGCAGAAGAATAGTAGAAGAATTTGCTGCACTAACAGACCGCACAATTCCAACTGCAAACGTATTGGCGAAATCCAGGCCGTCAACAGTGGTCAACGGAACAGAAGAATTTGGGAAAAGCTCCCGTGCCGCCGCGTTCCAGGTGGAATCGGGTGCACCATAAGGGTAAATGTTGTTCCACGCTAGTGCCAAGGCGCGGGAAGTCTTACTTTGAACTCGTGGAATTGAACCCGTAATTGAAGATAAAGTGAGTGTGGCGGACAGCGACGGAGCCGAAGGAGGAACGAAGGATGATAGAGAAGTTGTGGCGACAGGTGCGACGGGAGGAACCTGGGATATAATTATGAGTGCGGAAGGGGGAACCAAAGGGAGGGGAGAAGAGGAGGGAATAGGGGGGTAAAGGAACGGCTCCAGTCTTAACGCGGCTGACAAACGCTGCGACTGAACCAGTGCGACGGGCATTGGGAACGCGTGTAAAATTCTTCTTAACCAAATCGAAAGTCTGAGGGTCAGTCGTAAACATGGATTTTGCAGATGTGCGAAATGCATGATAGATGCGACGCATATTGGTCAAAGCGCATCTGTCAAACTCGTATTGGGCCGCATAAAGTTTACCGTCAAGTGACGAAGCGGGAACAGGGATTGGAGTAGCTAGGAAATTGCGACAAACGATATGAATTTCTGCTGAAGCAGGATGGCTGCTCAGCAACTTGACCAATTTGATGTCGCCGAAAATCCCCGAAAGACGATGTATGAATGCACGGGTGTCGTCATCATCCACAGCAAATGCTTTGAAATATCCACCTCCCCCAACTCGAAGGACACGTTCGACAATAGACAGCTGAGCATTCAGGAGTGCTGCATGACCTTGCAGATCATGTGCTGCGTTGGGGGGGGCAAACCAACAGCCAAATTTCAACCAAAGAAATCAACAGGCGAGAACAGAGTCTGTTCCATCGCATCAACAAAAGAATCGCTATTTGCAGGGAGTAGAACATCGCCGGTGTAATCAGCGCCATACAGTGCTTCAAAACGTTAAAGACAGTTTGGGGGGGGGTAACTCCGAAAAGAAAAAAACTTAAAAAAAAAACTTAAAAACTTCGAACAACACAGCGTAAGCGGACGCAGCAGTTGCCACACCTGGGCGTGGGGGTTTGGGGGGTATGCACCCCCAGAAACCAAAATACCCCCCCAGAAATCAAAATACCCCCCCCCCAGAATTCAATTTTTGAAAAATTTTTTCCCTTTTTTGCAATTTTTTGATGCCAATGGATAGTGCTTGATGAGAAACGTCGAAAAATGGTGTTTTTATCGCCATACCACCATTTTAAGGCCATTTTTCGACCTTCAAAAAAATCTTGCACTCCCCCCAGAATTTTCTTGCTGCCCACGTATGGCGGTTGCTAACGTAATACCAAAAATGTAAGTGGATGTGGTCTCAAGCAGTGCTTGGATTTCAGCGCCAGGACCACCAAAAGACACCGCGGACGTTATAATGTGGTCGTCGAAATATCGATGCAATATTTTGTGTGTTTCTAAACCAGCTCGAGATAGGTATCCCCCCATTTGTAGCGAAGCATACTCGTAGCAGCTATCACGCGCCTTCTCGTAGCGACTGCAAAATTGCCGAGTACTGATGCCTTGTTGCATCATAGTGAACATTTTCAGATATTCGGCATCATGCACAGATCTCCGGCTTGCGGGAAGCGTCGTAGGAAATACTGCTGGAGAAACTTCTAAAATGCATGGCAAATCTTTGACCTCTCTGAGGGCTTCACAGTGTCCGTTACGCAACAAAAAATGAAACGTTTGCGCACCGGGAGGTCTGATGACTAACATGTTCACACATGTCAAATCTGTATGAACGCAAACAC
Organism: Mermis nigrescens; assembly: GCA_036768485.1. Classification (NCBI taxonomy): domain Eukaryota; kingdom Metazoa; phylum Nematoda; class Enoplea; order Mermithida; family Mermithidae; genus Mermis; species Mermis nigrescens. The sequence goes on from JAVLUZ010000706.1 coordinate 29,928, forward strand.
GAGCACTACGATCAATGGACACAAGCGCGAGTAGTTCTATTGTGGGCCATTTGTCCTTAGGAACAATCATGCCTGCCAACATGAGATATTCTCGATTAAGCGTTTCGTCAGCGATTGACACCCTCTGAAGCGCATTATAGCACAAAATCTTCCCATGGTTCACAGACGATATTAAACGCGCATCAACGGCCGATTGCAAGATACAATGGCCTTGAGATGTGTTGCGTATGGGAACAAAAAGACCGCAACATTGGCCGTGATCGAAAGCGACAAGTTTTCAATCGTCCAAAACAACATCCGGGGATGTGTCTAATTCAGCTGGTACCGACATGATGTTAATGGTATCGTAACCACGTTCAAACAATTCGGCTTGCTCGTTGATGGCCAATTCAAGATCCACCGTTATCGTCATAATACGAGGTGATAACCATACGTGGGCAGCAAGAAAATTCTGGGGGGTCCAAGATTTTTTGAACAAAAAATGGCCTTAAAAATGGTGGTATGGCAATAAAAACAACATTTTTCGACGTTTCTCATCAAGCACTATCCATTGGCATCAAAAAATTGCAAAAAAAACAAAAAAAATTTCAAAAATTGAATTCTGGGGGGGGGTCTTTTGATTTCTGGGGGGGTCTTCTGGTTTCTGGGGGGTCCAGACCCCCCAGACCCCCACGCCCATGTGTGGACTGATAACGCATTGAGAGATATGTCAAACTTACGACACACTTTGAAGTTTTTGATGAGAATCAAGGATATGTCGGGTTTGTTCGAATTTTGGTCCGACTGACTGCCCATAAGCACGTCGCCCATCAAGCCAAGTAGCTCCAATGGAATGGTATACATACTGGATAGAGCAGCGCGTAGGACGCGACGCCACATGGGCGAATCAACAGCATGCCGATACGCATCTTCATTGGTCAGGCAGTTTGAAACCATTTGAGTGTTCTCGTAATTCCTGATGTACTGAATCACGAAAATGACATGCGCTAAACGATCAACATCCTTGGACAAGATGCGATCCGGAGACAAGACGGAAACTCCGCTCATGATGTGTGGTGTATTCATCGTATGCGCGACTACCTGAATGGATTTGACCAAATACTTCGACGTAGGCAGCGAAGCGGCATATACGAGTAACATTTTGATAAGTCATGCTGGAACGTAGAGTTTGTCCAAAACCATTTGATTTTTAGATGACATGAAGAACGTCAATGCAGTACACCACTGGTGATACAAAATGACGCATTGATCTTCGAAAAGTGCGTTTGTAAGGATGCAGGAGACATGCGTCGCAGGGCATTCCACGCTGTCTAACCTGCACATTTCAAAGAACGTGCAATCGGCTATGAGTTTTAACAAATTGTAGGAATAATACACATTACCTTTTGGTGTAGGATACGCCGATGCGAAACACGCACACGTGAGATATGTATGTGACAAAGTCGTGGTCATAAGCTGATTGAACGTCATTATCAAACCAACAGCATATGCATTCGCGATTCGACTGGAAGTACCGTTTACAACGCATACCGATCTTGGGAAACTCGCCCTCCTTGTTGATGTGTACAACAGGATTGTAATGGAGAACGCCAACTACATGATACGCGCCAGCGCATTCCATAGCCTCAGCCATCTCGTAAAGCGACATGTCATAGGCGGAATGCAAAAACATGAGGCGAGGCGTGTGAATGGCGCAAAGTTGTGCAACATTGGAGCAGTAAACTCAAGGATCGGCCGTTGTGTGTAACTGCAATGCACGCCGTGTGGGAAACGAGAAGTGATCAAAACAATCGAATGCGTCAGAGAGTTCATGACGATATTTAGCGTGCCGTACGGTATCGGTATGATCCAACTGAGGGCAGCAAGAACGGACATTGACGTCACCACGAATAGCGTGTTTCCACGGCTTTGCGCCAACGTCCTTAAGCACAACGTTGTATCCTTCTGCCGCAACTTGCGTTTGCTTGTATCGCAATCTGTCCTTCAGATATTGCTTGGAAAGATTTCACGCGGCACGTGAAAAATAATGTCCTTTGACATCGGTACTGAGCAAGTAATCGATATCATACTCGCAGAAAGCCTTCGATAGAATCTTCTGCTGAACGTCTGACAGACGTTGCTTCACCGTAACTTTCGGCAGAGATTCACGCGCTTTGATGTCGATTTTAGCGCGAAACAATGTTTCTTCCAACAAAACCGACGCGAAGTCGGGAGAATGCACAAGTTTCTGTGCGATTGTTCTTGACATCGCAGCCGCCTCATTGGGTGGCATTGTTTCAACATAATGTTCGTGGAAAACACGAGCAGCAGCGACAGCGCATGCGCTGTTATCACTCATCATTGGGGTACTGGACATCAGTCTTACATAAGTCATGCGCGGGGCATTCGCGAAAATGCCTGATATTAAATTATTATAATGTATGGGTAGCATACAGTTAGTGATCTCAACTTTCACAGGACTGACATTTTGGACTAATTCCACAAGATCGAAATTCAGACAGCAATCTATACCTGTCAGTTTTTTGACCCTGTAGAGATTGCGCACCATCCACATGACGCTATTAATGACAACATTATCCAGCTCTAAGTTTTTTTTCTTGGCTCTGTCAGTAAAATCCCGCATAATCAGCGGGCCCCAGTTTCTGTTGAATCACAATCCTGAAGAATTATAATATTAGGTTGTTTTTATTTTTTGATTTTTTTCTAAACCACAAAGAGGAGTACCGTGAAGAAGGTTTTTCAGTCGTTTTTTTATATAAAATAATTAAAGACTGACTCATGAGCAGCGGTTGTGTTGGCATATAATTTGATGGCAGAAATTAAAGCAGAACAAAAAAAAGCAATATAGTAGTAAAAAATAGGAGTAGAGAAATCCGCCTTGAATATCAATAAAAAAATTTTTCTCTCAATGTACAACCAAAATGATAAAAATTAGCATGAAATTTAATTTTAAAAACTGATTAATTTGAATTTATAAATAATGATTTTAGAAAATGTGCACATTTGTAAGTTCAGGAATTCTCACTGGTAAAAACTATTGTTCCAGGATTAGCAACCCTTAGAAGCTCTTCGAACGTTTCCTCAATATCGCTCATAGTATGGCCTTTCAGATGGTTATCATAAATGATTAAGTTGATGGACGGCCCATGGTTTATTGGCCACAAGGTTTTGTCGCCGTTGGTATTGCCCGATTGAAGATTGACCATGTATTCAATTGACCTGTAGCTTTGAATCCTACTAATAACTGTAATTTATTGTTGACTGGGGGTGCGTCTGTTCTAGCTACCCCATTCCAGTCTTTGAAAACTTGGGCTACTCCCAATTTTGGACTTTAAGTCCAACATTGAAAATATCTGTTGCTTTAACTCGCGTGGTAAACCAGACAGAGATAACATGAGCAAGTAGAACGAGAGGTAAAACGATAAATACAACGGTCCTTCATTTTTTCATGCTTGTATACTCACAAAAGTGGGCTTAAATTAAAAAACTGGCGCGTATTTTGTTTGACTAGATGAATTAAAAGTAACATAGGTTTTGTCTGATGAGATGCAGAACCTACATATGTATATGAACAAGTAATAAGATGATTCTGCTCCAAGTTAAAAATGAATAACATACATAAATGAGAGAAGGTATGACATAAGTTTTGTCTGATGAGATGCAGAATCTACATAGTGGACAAGAAATTAAAGGATTCTGCTCCAAGGTAAAAATGAATAACACACATAAATGAGAGAAGGTAGACACATAAGATAAAATTGCTTCGCGCCTATGAACTATGAATGATATCATTCTACTCCAAGAGAATGAATGACATACATCAATGACAGAAGTAAGTCACACCTGTTGTCTGAACAACAAACCTAGTGATATGAACTGAAATAAATGGATTCTTGTTAAATTACATACATAGGTACCATCCAAGTTTGGCGCTTCACTTTTGATGTTGGTTTATTCAGGTCTTGAACATCAGTTCTTCTATCACACATATACATGTAAAATCAAGTTTGGCGCCTTTTGATGTTTATTTATTAAGGCCCCATGCATCATGTGATCTATCATAGTGCAGTCTACTTTATCACAAATTTAATGTGTAGTATGGCCAAAATTTGGCAGTTCACGCTATGCTTAAAACAGAACACTTGAGTTCGACACTTCACACCTATACTTTCATGCTTTATTGTGTAGTCGTATGGCCCAAAATTTGGTGCTTCGTGCCACGCTTCAAAAAGAACACTCAAGTTCGGATGGCCCGAAATTTGATGCTTCATGCTATGCTTTAAATAGAACATCCTCAATTCGGCGCTTCATGCCTATACTTTTGTGCTTTATTTTGTAATAGTATGGCTTCATTGTAGGCACTTTTGCGCCTACAATTTCAGAGTCTCCGTGCTTAAGCATGTGCTATATGCTTAAGCATGGAGACTCTCAAGGATCATGCAGTACTACTGCAATAACACCAGATAAAAAACCTTGATATTGCCAATACATAAAGCAACCAGTCATGATAACATTTTTAGGATTCATGTGTCTGATTAACTCGACAAAGTCATAATCAATACAGCAATCTTTGGCTGTAAATTGATCTATCTGCAGGGTGCGATCTGAAATCCACGATGGATTATAAATTGTAACGTCCTGCAGATGCAGGTTTTTTGTGCCGGAACCCATTTGAAGATGGTCAATTATTACAGACCCCAGGGTGAGTTGAATCGAAATCCTAAAAAAGTTAGTCAATCAGTGGATGGGAAAACTGATTTTTCCAACTTTTTTTGAAAGTACACTTAAGTTGTTTTCTTTTTTTTGCAGAGGCTAGAAATTTAATTATGAGTTATGTATATGAAACATTCCCTTACCCTTACAGGAAATTGTTCCCAGGTTGATAACTCGGATGATTTCTTTTAGTGCCTCTCGCACTTCATCCGATGGTCTATTGTCCGACCTGGGGCTGTGCATTATGAAATCTATGACCGGACCCTCTCAAATAGGCCACAGCTCCATTTGATTGTCCGCGTTACCTGGGCGGAAACTGATCGAGTATTTGTTTTCCGGTTCAGCCCTATGCCTATGCCCGATTAAGAGGGTCAGCTTAGAGTCCAAGTCTGGTGTAATCGACTTGGAAAGGCTATTCCACTGCTTTGAGGTCTGAGAAATCTTAATTTTACTCAATAAATCTAAGCGGAGAATGTAGAAGAGGAATGGAAAATAACTCAATTTTTGTGCCTTATATACTTACAAAAAGATGATCGCTTTGCGCCTTTGAACTAAAAATTAATAACATAAGTATTGTCTGATGAGATGCAGAATCTACATAGATGAACAAGAAATCAGATGATTCTGCTTCAAGTTAAAAATGAATAACACACATAAATGAGAGAAGGTAGACACATAAGATAAAATTGCTTTGCGCCTATGAACTATAAATGATATGATTCTGATCCAAGAGAATGAATGACATACATCAATGACAGAAGTAAGTCACACCTGTTGTCCGAACAACACACCTGGTGATATGAAGTGAAATAAACAGATTCTCGTTAAATTATATACATAGGTACCATCCAAGTTTGGCGCTTTGCTTTTGATGTTGATTTATTAAGGTCTTGAACATCTGTTCTTCTATCACACAGTACATGTAAAATCAAGTTCGGCGCCTTCTGATGTTGATTAATTAAGGTCCCATGCATCTCTTAATCTATCATAGTACACCTACTTTATCACAAATTAAGAAAACGGATACATGAGTGCAAAAAAATATCACCCAAGAATAGGACAGGCCTGCACCTTAGGCATCGCTGAAGGGTAACAAGTGAGTTCGGCGTTTCGCGCCAAAGCAAGAAAGTTATGATTTTGTCCAGGATAACTGACTGTGCATTAAATGTTCAGTGCTTTGCGCTATGCTTGAAATAAAGTGCTCGAGTTTGGCAATTCGCGCCAAAGCAAGAAAGTTATGATTCCATCCAGGGTGACCAACCAGCAGTGATTGTACGGGGTCAGATTTTCACCCCCAATCGGGGTTGGGATCGGGGATGAAAAACCCCGGTTTTTGGGATCGGGGTTGGGGTTGAAGATTAACAATTAACATTGCATGATCACATACCAATTTGAAAAGGATAAAAACGATACCTTCACTTGTTTGTAGAGCATACTAATAAAGCTGGTTATGTTCAATATTTTATTTTCATTCCAAGTTCAAGCATGGTTTTAGCAATTTAGCATTACTTTCAATTTTAATCACTAATCGCTCTCGCTTTTTCGTATTCTTCCACAGTTTTTTCATAACGGTTTTCTATGGCACACTGATTGTAGAACAGCCAATGGCGCGAAGCGCCGAAAATTTTCGAAATTCTTACCGTTTTCATGTAGAATTTACGCCTTTTATTGACAAACAGTTCGGAAATCATAAGTGGCGCAAAGCATCAAGAAATTCAGTCATATTTTACCGCCCTAAGACAATAATTGGCAGTGCTAAGCGCAGGAAAATTTTGACGTTTTTACTCTTTAAACTCAATTTATACCGCTTAAATCATACAGAACAGATGAACTAATTGCAGCGCTAAGCGCCAAAAATTTTTAAAAATTCCACATCCTTTTACCTTTTCTGTCCTCCTAAAAATCTCTTTCAACATGTAGAACGAGATTGTACGGCTGGGGGTCTGGGGAGGCGCGCTCAAGCGCCACCAGCGAGGTCCAGAGCAGAACCCCCAAAAATTTTGTAAAAAAGCACTCTAATTTTTAATTAGTAAAGTTAAAATTTTCGCAAATTGGCAAAATCTCGGTTCTGAATTAAGTCAAAAAAACTTAAAATTGATGAACACCTACACTGCACAAAACTTCTGAGCTGAAATGCGTTTTTCGACCTCTGCTAAGTATGTAGCGCAGCAACGGGTCGCTCGCAACCAATAAGTCATTGAAAGATGTATCAATGAGAATTTTGTTCTTGCCATTTTCAGGCCCATTTGTTGCCTTCTTATTAACTAGTTCAGAAAACAGAAAATGCGCAAAAACACAAGAAAATTATGGCCTTTCCTTTCATTTAAAATAAAATTATGTGTCCTTGTAAAGAAAGATAAACAAAGCAGAGAATAGATAAATTGGTACGCAAACATTTTCGCACTTTTACTATTATGCTCAACAAGCATTTGCAGTTTCATTCAATGAACTAATAGTGCATTAAATCACTAAAGTGCTGCGAAGTGCTGGATTATTTTAACAGATTCAAGCTTTTAAATTCATTGGATCTGCATAACAATAAATAATAATGACTCGGCGCGAAGCGCCGGAAAATTTTGACGTTTGTGCCTTTTTAAACTCAATGTTCTGGACACATTGCGCCAGAAAAATCAACATAATTTCTGAAAAATTCCAGGGGGCATGTGCCTCCATTCCCCCCGGCTACGCCTGTGATTCCGCAGTAATTTCGGCGCACTTCATAATGGAAAATATGCAAACATGTATGTACGTCTTTACAACATGGCGACCAGGAGTACTTTTTATGAAATATCGTGAGTGTCGAGTTGAACATATTAATTTTGCTGGTGAATGAATCGTCCTTGTTCCGACTTTTATTTGCTATTTATACAATTCTTCTATGTACCAACAAATAAAATGCTATATTTCACCCCCGAAAAAAGGTTCAACCCCGACTCAAAAATCATGCCCCCGGTCAGGGGTCAGGGTCGGGGTTTAGGCCGGCGTTTTTTGGGTTCGGGGTTGGGGTCGGGGTCCCCGTACGATCACTGCCAACCATACGTGGCAGCAAGAAAATTCTGGGGGGTCCAAGATTTTTTGAAGGTCAAAAAATGGCCTTAAAAATGGTGATATGGCGATAAAAACACCATTTTTCTGACGTTTCTCATCAAGCACTATCCATTGGCATCAAAAAATTGCGAAAAACACGGAAAAAATTTTCAAAAATTGATTTCTGGGGGTCTTTTGATTTCTGGGGGGTCTTTTGGTTTCTGGGGGGTCCAGACCCCCAGATCCCCCCCACGCCCATGTGTGCTGCCAACCAGTGCAAAAAAAATGCTCAACTTTGACAATTCATGCGATAGTTCAGCATGTAGCATGCTTTATTGTGTAGTAGTATAGCCTCAAAAATCGGCGCTTTGTGTAATGCTCAAAATAGAACACTCGAGTTCAGCGCTTTGCGCCTATACTTCCACAGTCTCTATGCTTAAGCATGTGCTATGCTTAAGCATTGTACAGCTGGAAGGTCCGGCTTTACAACTAATGAGAATTAAAAATAAAACATCATCAAAGTATAACATACAATCTGATAAAACATGCACATTTATTTGATTAATTAAGGTGTCATATTATCATTGCACAGCCTAAGGCTAAACACATAAACAAGTCAGTGCTTCACGCCTCAGACCGAATACATAATATGCTTGCATAAAAAAGTGAAAAAGCAATAACTATGTGCAGGGTGACCCATTATGAATACACAAATTAAATTAGAGTACTAGCGCTTACATTAAAAATGACGTTCAATGATTTAAATAATAAAAATAAAGGAGAGACAATATTCCAAGAAAATTTATCCAAATGGCAGACATAGACAATGATCGTGTGTAATAACAAACACTGGTGCATTTTATCCTCCAAACTATTCTCTTAGTATGGCCAAAATGGCGGAAGTCTTTTTATTACCAAAAACCATTATGCATCTACTTCATATGCCTGTATGGTATTATAAAAAAGATGGCGCTGCAAGCACATTTTGACCCGTCCATTTATGTTTTAGAGCAGAAATAACTAACCCAGGAGCAACATACTTTACTTCTAGATCGTTCTACAGGTTGCAAAAAGGTATTTTTGAGCTACCAATAGCTCAATTGGTGGAATAGCTCCCTACGCAGAGCATAAAAATGCACAAAATGGAGTAATATGCTCTTAATTGTAGACCTATAGGGTGATGCATTGTGAGTGCTGTATAGCTCAATTACATACAGTCAGGTTCGAGGCTAATTTTATTAAATTCAAAGGTACCTACGTAAAAAACTTCACAACATAATTTAAACCCCACCACCAAATTCAATTACCCATCCTTTACTCTCACCTTCCAGGTTGTTGTACAAATTGTAAATGAAAGTGAGGCTTATCGTTTCCTCCACTGTGAGGGTAGAAAAGCCTACTGGCAAAAAGCCAATATGGTGTGACTTTTGGTTGCTTGGTAAGCCCGTGACTCTATGTTGTGCTGCCAGGCCAATTCTCTGTAAATATTTTGGGCCTGTTTTTTCAAAACGGGCCAAAAAAGATCTGCAAGCTGTGATTTCATCACAGGCATAGGTGGGCAGCACCGAAATTCTGGGGGGTGGTAAAAATTTCTGGGGGGTAGTGAAAAAATTTTCAAAGGTCAAAAAATGGTCTTAAAAGTGGATGTATGGCGAAAAAAACACCATTTTTCGACGTTTCTCATCAAGCACTATCCAATGGCATCAAAAAATTGCTAAAAAAGCAAAAAAAAATTTTCTGGGGGGTATTTTGATTTCTGGGGGGGTATTTCAACTTCTGGGGGGTGCATACCCCCAAACCCCTCCCCCCACGCCCATGTGTGATCACAGGCGCAGACCCCATATTTAAAAAGGATGCAAAGTGATTAGAAAGATTAAAATATCAATTAATATAATCCATTTAAATTTATGTGTATACCTCTGAATTCATCCCATGCATTTCCATTACATAACTGTAAATCAATTTGAATTTAGCGATTCAAGCCTCAGACTGAATACATAATATGCTTGCATAAAAAAGTGAAAAAGTAATAACTATGTGCAGGGTAACCCTAGTAAATACACAAATTGAATTAGAGTACTAGCGCTTACATTAAAAATGACGTTCAATGATCTAAATAATAAAAATAAAGGAGAGACAATATTCCAAGAAAATTTATTCAAATGGCAGACATAGACAATGATCGTGTGCAATAACAAACACTGGTGCATTTTATCCTCCAAACTATTCTCTTAGTATGGCCAAAATGCTGGAAGTCTTTATATTACCAAAAACCATTATGCATCTACTTTATATGCCTGTATGGTATAAAAAAAGATGGCGCTGCAAGCGCATTTTGACCCATCCATTTGTTTTTGAGCAGAAATTAACCAACTTAGGAGCAACATACCCTATCCACATTACCTGGACAAAATGTTTATTGCATATTCTATTTTTGAGAGGATCCATAACACAGGATTCTAATAAGCAAAATGCAGAAGTGCGTGCTTCATGCTAAAAGATGATACACATCACAATTATTCAAGTTCCATATAGTGATTTTATGTTTGGCGCAGTAATGGGTAGCCATCCATTTCAGTTTACATGTTTGCTCAAAGCAAGCACAATGCCACTTACCACTTCTCTTAACAGGGTGGCCCTTAAAAGGGCCATTGGGTTTAGGGGATTCAATTAAAACAACAGCATGTCAATGGCCGACTCACCCATCAATCACTGCTGCCCTTGCCTCAGACCATGCTGTAGCCTCAACTCCGACTGCAACTCTGCTGTTGCATTCTGCCTGGGTTGCAAGGCATTCTGGGCCACTTAGACCACTTCTGTCTCTGGCTGCGAACTGCTGGCCGAATTGCCATGGCGAATCACATTGTTTGGATGCTCCGATGCATATTCGATGATCTACATGAACAGATGAGCTTGCCCGCAGTGCACCATTTTGCCTAGATGGTGGCGCTCAGCGTTGTTGGCACATTCAAGGCCAGACAAATGCACCTTGTCAACTAGGGCATTCTGAAATTAACTAACGTTTTTTGATGCTTGAGGCATCAAAGAAGGTATAGATTCAAACATTATTTTTCCTATATCATTCTTACTAAAACTAAAAAACCTAACTTTTTCTCTCATTTTAAAATATGAAGGTTCAATTAATTTATTGATTAAAAAATGTTGGGCTTTTTCTAATTTTTGAAGAATGCTCACTTCTAAGGCCTTGTCACTGATGAGCTGATAGGGCAGGGGTCTCAAACACGCAGCTTGATGAGTGAATGGGGGAAATTGTTTGCTTCATCAAGAGGGCCTATATCAACCAGCCTGAAATCACCATCATTTGAATGCACAGAATACATGTGCAGCTCATCATTGTTGCCCACAATATTGCGAACTGACAGCTGAGCAGGCTACGCCTGTTACATTCTCTGTTTGGACACTGCTGGACAGCTCTGCTGAGGTGGACACCATGTTCCAGGGCAGATCTAGCATATTGTTGTGCAAATCCGTCATAGCAATGTAGAGAGTTTCATAATAATACCTCATTGTTACTTGATTGACCAAA